>RJWT010027669.1:0-15435 GCA_004365215.1 Cuniculus paca
TTTCAAGTATTCTGTATTTAACTAATAATCCATTTATGGCTTAAATGATAATTGTTTTACCACAAAGGAAAAGCATGCTAAAATATAATAGATGATAATCACGTTAACTACACAATGAATAAAAAAATTTGCATAAAGTCTTCGCTGCAATGGAGCACACTACACATTTTCTCGCTGGTGCACAATCAATTGGGATTTCACAGAGGAAAGGAGAACAAGCTCCATATGTCTGGGTCTTGTTTGTATTTAATGGAGCATTCTGTCCTTCTTCTGTAGACTTGAACTTACTTGCATAATTTTAAGTAAGTGGTCATGTACAGGCCTGAAGTCATAAAAGGTCAGTGCAGAGCAGTAACCTTTCCTATCCACAGTACATTTCCCCCGAGACCCAGAAACCTGGGGAGGCTTTGCCAACTCAGGATGCACTTTAATTAACCTGACAGCAGGAAGGCTCTGTTTACAGAGTTGCACAAAAATGAGTTGCTCACAAAGTAGCACTGGTGATCCTCAGTGTAATCAATGTTTCAGTGTACGCGGTTTGCTTTGTCCCTGTAAAGCGATTTTTTAAACAATATTTAAAAAGCAACATCTGAAGTAGAAAATTGAGAAGTCAGAAATATTTCTACAGAATCATAAAATGTTTAGAGAAGCTTAAAGCCACTGACATAGGAAATCATTTTTCATTCTCTGAATCTTTGAATCTATGTTTTCACTGAGGAATGATTGTTCATATCCAATTGTTATTGTTACCATCCAAGTTCTCATAAAATTGTAGATCTATAGTTGACCTATTCTAAACTCGAGAAACATGTAATTCAGCCCCTCAGTGTAAAGTTAGTCCTCATTCTTTTCATATGGATATCCTGTCGAGCACATTTCAGAGAACGAGTTGCAAGCACAGGTGAAATCAGATTCCTCATAGGTTCTTTAGATAAAGGCATCTTAGGAGCAATCATAGGAGAGGGTGGGTATTTTTGTCACTATTTCACAACTCAGAGTATAATCATTCATTTCAACACACATTGTTTGGCAGTGCATTTTAAAGGCCAAATTCCCATGAGAAGACAGAAAGTATATGAGAAGACTATCAGTTCATCAAAAAGAACAGTTTGTGCTTTCATTGTTTGATTGTTTGATCATTTTTTTCATGCCTAAATCTTGTAATCTGAACAATTACTTTGAAGATAACAACATGCAATATATCAACTAGTGTTAATTTCCTACTATTTTGTTTTGAAATTCTGTATCATCGTTTTTATTCTTTTTTGTTGTTGCAGTTTTCTTTTTAAAATAAAAAATAAAGTAATTGCTGATAAGAAGTTAAAAACATTTTCCTGATGTATGATTGATACTATGTACATTTTGCGATTTGATGAGTTTTGACACCTGTATAAATCCATAAAACTATACTCAGCATCAAGGTAATGAACATATTTATCATTCCCAAAAGTTTTTACATGTCCTTTGGTAATCTCTCCTTTCTACTCTTCCTTGATATTGATTTTGTATCCTGAAACCCTGATAAACAGCCTTTTTAAGTCTCATAGGTATTTTTTTAAAGATTTTCTAAATGTAACATTGAACGGAATGTCAGAAGCAAATATTCTTGCCTTTTTTCTGACCCAAGAGGAAAAGCATTTAGTCTTTAACTATTAAGTATGATGTTAGTTTTAGATTGTTGATAGATGCACTTTATTAAGTTAAAGAAGTTCTCTTCTGTTCCTACTTCACTGAGAATGTCAGGTATAGATGTGAATTCTGTTAAATGTTTTCTTCTACATCAACTAAGAGTGTTTTATGGGCTTTCAAACTTATTTGTCTAATATAGTGACATACATTGATTTTCCAGTGCTAAACCAACTTTGATTTCCTGAGATAAGCTTTATTTGGTAATGATTTGTTATACTTTTTGTGTATTCACACCATCCTTATGTGTCTCATTTACATGTAATACATTTCTTTTTGTGGCTTTTAAAACCTTTCTATGTATTCCTGATGTGTAGTAATTTGATTATAATATAATTTTCTGCTTATATCTTAGTTACTGGGCTCAGATTGTTCAAACTACTCCACTCTGGATTTTCATCAAACTTGGAAAATCTCCAGTCAGTATAGCCTCAATAATTTGGATCTGCATCCCTCTTTTTCTTCTCTTTGGACGCTTCCTTGAGACATGTATTTGGCCACTCAGATATGTTCCACAGCTTATTTATGCTCTGTTTTGTCACTATTTTTTCCCTTTTTATCAGTTTCATTACTTCATTGTTTCTACTGTTATGCATCCAACTTTAGATGTTTCTTGCACAGGTAAAATCTGGGGCTAATTCTATCCTGTGCAATTTTTCTCTTAGATACTACATGTAGATTTCATCTTTAGTTGTTTCCTTGCACACACGCACTTACTGCTCTCATTGCTGAGACAAAACACTCAACACCTAAAGTTAGAGCAGGAAAGGTTTATTTTGTCTCACAGTCTGTAGCGGTTTCAGTCCATAACTGACCAGCTCCAATCAGAGCAGCATGGCAGACGGGCATGGCAGAGCAGGCAGGAGGCAGCAGCAACCAAGCATCCAAAGCAGCAAGCCAAGGCAGCAGCCCTCTTTCTGTTCCTTATGCTCTATCTAGGCTACCCACCCTTAGGGCAGGTAGCTCTCACTTCCAGAGTAGGGCACCCTTAATCCTAGCATTGTACTATTAATACCAGCATCACATTCTTAAACCCAGCATCATACATTATAGATTCAGTCATGTCTGAAAAGCCCTACCTATGACTGCATGAGGCTTTGGGGGGCCATCTAGATACAAATCATAACACACGCATGCACACGCACACACACACACACACACAGAGACAGAGAGAGACTGAAAGAGAGAGACAGACAGAACTGAGCACTCAGTACTACTCCAATGGAAGCTTCTGCTTATTTTGCTTTCTATTTTCTAACCCTTCGTCCTATGGACCCTAACTAGACTGCACTTCCAAGATTCTCATCTCTGTCATCTCAATTAAAGGATCTACTAGCCTCATTGTCTGTCTGGTTTTCCTGTAACATGAACTGGAAACCCTGCAAGCACAGGGGAAAAATCGCTGAGCAGACCTTGTTTGTGTCGTATCTCTCAGGGATCACTGTCTTTTATTGCTTGATATTCCTTTTCTTGTATTTTTTTCTGTATTTTCCCTTTTTTATAGTTTCAGGTGTAGCAGAAATCTAGTTCCTATTATGCCATCTTCCCTTTACCCTGGAATTAAGTTCCAAATCACCTTTATTTTCAGTCAAGAAAGTTTGGGAAATGTGGCCATGCTATATGAGATGGTAAAATTTGATCTGCACTTAGCAACTTATCACTGGAGTAGATGATTAGACACAATAAAGTAACACCACCAATTGCACAAAATTTTTATAAAATATAAATAAACATTTAACACACACAAATATATTTGGAAGAATATGTAGTTGAAATAACTTCCCACTGTTCCTTACCTCACATCACCGGTGCCTGATTTCTTAACAATGTAATATTACAGATTATACCATGAGGAGGTAGAATCTGTTTCCACAGTCCTTCAGTTAAGATTGATCTCCTAATTTGCTTTGACTAATAAGATGTGGCAGAGATGATACTGGGGCTAATTCTATAGCTAGACCTCAAGGTATCTTGCACAATTCTCCCCTCCCCCTGCACTAGAGAGTGCAAGTCTGGACTAGCTGATGAAATTTCAGAGTTCAGGTGGAGAAGAGGGCAGCAAATGACGCTTAGAATTACTAAGTGCAGTCAGTTCTCACTAGATTCGAATTGATTATAGACACACTTTCAGCTGACCCTACCAAACACAGACATACTCAAGTTTACCCATGGAATTATGAGCTAGTTGATGATGTATGTTTAAATCACTGTGGTTTGGAGTGGTTGATTATGCTTCAATAGCTAAATGATACTGTATATTTACAAGTAGGTACATGTATGTGCCAGACTTCAGTGAAAATTAAACTCGCCTGTCCAGGCAAATAGTGCCCCATAGCTGCACTAACTCTTTCTGTTAAATGCTAAGTCTTTAGCACCTTGGTTAAGTTTCACCATCTTGAGTAAAAAAATCTTTGAAGAAATGTAAAATTGACATTTGCAACACAAACAAATGTCCTTTTAAAGTAATACATAGGGATTTTGCACACGATTTGCTCTCATCCACATTATAGACAAATTGGCTTAAGAACAAATTGGATATATGAAGCTTTTGAAAGCTTAAAAGTTACTTAAGCAATTTACTCATTTTTTGTAGAAATATACTATCAAATTCCTGACTTCTAAGAGCAGTTTCTGTGCTTTTAAAAAAATTTAAATTCAGTGTTTCCTATAAATGCTCATTTTAAGAAGATATAAAATTCACTCTGTGCAATTTGCTCAGAAACATTTCTATTAAGCGTCAAGGGTAAAATTGGGAAACTCTTGGCAAAAATGTGAAATTGTCAAACTGATGGTGTGAGCTGGATTGGTGTTCTTACCATATATCCTCCGCCTATGACACATCTTTCCATTGAGAGTGACTCTGGCAACCACAGGATGTATTGTGGCTTACACACCTTGAAATCTGGGGAATTTTCCACATGAAGGTTAGTTCACCAAATGTTTTTTTGAGGGTGACATCAAATAATTTTTTTTGTGATAGAACACTATGCCTAATAAATTTATCTAGTCTTTTCAGAATATAAGATGAAAAGAAAGAATTGTTCATAGAATTTGCTTGGATATTTTAAAAACATCTAAAAGAATAATAATTACCCTTCAGGGATGGTGGGTTAGGAGGAGCAGAAGGAATTGGAATATCATAGATCTTGATCTAGGGGAAGTTACAAAGATGCATATATAAACATTCACAGAGATTTAAGATCCATGGATTTGACTTTATCTGTCATTCTAAAAAATCTATATCTACATCTATATCTGTATCTATTTTTTTTTGTAGAATAAAGTCCATAAGAAAGGATATGTTCAGCAAAAGGAGCCACTGGAGGGGAGGTAATTTGCTATTTTTCACAACCCTTGGGCTACAACTGAGATGGCTTTCTTTTTACACATTCATTTCTGATTATGCCTGAAAGTCCAGTTCCGCTCTTAGGAAGATATCTTATCATGTTTAAATACTATAATATGTATGCACCCTGGTCAAGTAGGCTGTCTACCCCTCATGGAGACAGAAATAAATCCTGAAGTATGGGTAACTAAAGGTAAAATAGGTAGGGCAATAAGAACTGCGCCAGTACAGATACATCTCAGAGATTCTACTATTTTTCCTCACCAAAGACAACATCCTTTAAGACCTGAAGAGAGGATAGCTAACACTGCAGCTGGTCTCTCTCTCTCCTAAATAAAAAGGTAAAATTAATGAGACAGGTAATCCTCCAAACTTCAGATGATATTAGCCAGTCCAACAATACAGGAGATACTTGTGCAACTGTAAAAAATGAAGGCTGTGTGTACATTCCTGATCCTTCTTAATAGCTGTTTAAGATATTAAATAACAAATCAATAACATATCAGAGTCTAAAATTCCCTGGACTCTATCCTGTTACTCCTTTTGGGAAGCAATTACTAGCTCCTCTTGGTAGAAATCTTTGTTAGTTGTACTAACAATTATCCTGTTGATTCTATTATTTGGGCCATGTAGACTTCATTGTTTTTTTGGCTTTGTCTCTTCCAGACTAAAGGTTGTACACCCACCCAAGACTGCCTGGTTTCTATTGAGGGCCTTTAGATGGACCCTCTATAGAGTATCTCTGACTGCCAATCAGCAACTACGACCCCCTTTCAGCCTGAAGAAGCCAGATGGGTCACCTGTTTCTCCTTCACTGCAGTTCAGGACACTTCTTCAGAGGGGAGAACGTTACAGGCAGCTGAGTTAGTTAGAAATATTATAAGCAGTCAGATATGGCCAGGCCCTCAAGAAAGCTGACACAGGACCAGATGTCTTGTGACCTTGGAGAAGACACATACCTCCCACTGTAAGCTAGATCTCAAAACAAAAGGCAAAACAAATACAACCACACCCTAAATATAGATAACAGGGATTGACATTCTAAACAGATATGGGCCACCTTGACCATCCCAGTCCCCTACAGGAAGAGTCACTGATCCTTAAGAATGCTCTCTTGATACATAACTCGTTTCCCTTCCCTATTCCTCCCTGATTTGGTCAATTTTACCTGAACAATTAATCTTATTGGTTGACCATAGCTCTGTCCCACCTCATGCCCATTTGCCTTGGGAGTTCCCAAGTTTTCTCCATCTTGGACCCACCTCACCTCATGGTTTTACTCTATAAAAGTCCCTAAAAAAGCCAGACTCTTTGGCAACCCATTTGAGACCCCTTCTGTCTCTCTCAGACACAAGCTTTCTTTCTCTCAGTAAATGTATCCTGCTCATAAGAGAGCATATGCTGATCCTGGAAAGGCATCAACAAAAATATAGTACTACACTGAAAATCTGGAAGTTACTCCAAAATCTGAAACTTTTTAAGAAAAAAGTAGATTCCATTAAACTTTGTTTAAGCATAAATTATTAAAATACTATGAAATTACCTCCAGGCCATATGTACAAGTTATATCTGAAACATAAATGAATTTTGTGTTTGAATTTGTCCTATTCCTGAGATATGTTATTATATAGATGCAGTGTTTCAAGATCTGAAAAACATCTAAAACACTTCTTGTCCCGAGCACTTCAGGTCAGGCTGTTCAACATACAATGATGGTCAACTTTTAGGGCTTTCAAAGATAACTGTTGTAGCACACATGTCATAGGCTCACCACTACTGACCTATGATAACAAGTGAAAGAACTAACAATGTATAGCAAAATCTTATTTTCTTATCCTTCACAAGATTAAAAAATATACAACAGCTGATGTTATGAATAAGTTTATTCTCAATGAGAACAGTTTAAGAGAACTGGGAATTCAAGCATTATTGCTCCATGTTTGAGGTAGACAACATAAGGGCTGGTTTTGTTTTCTAACTAAACATCTCATTGCCATAGTCAGGAGAGGATCTATCACAGGGTTCAGAAAACCATATCCCACAGACCAAATCTAAGATGCCACATGTTTGCAAACATAGTGTAACACCACCAAACTCTTTTCATTTATACTGTCTTTGGTTGCATTCACTCTAGAACTGTCATGTTGAGTGATAGTGACAGTGATCACATGACAAAGAAAACTTAAAACATCTGCTATATAGTCCTTTGTTGAAAAAATGTTGAACTCTGATCTACAAGAAGTATCACTTAAAATTATTACTATGTATAATTATACATGTGTTTGTGCATGTGGGTGAGATGCAGAGAATTATACTCATATCATGGTGTACATATATACCAGTGGGGGGCAATCTGCCTCACAAATATTTTTGCATTCTTCCTTATAGCAGTTCTGTGATATAAATGCTAGTTTCCACTTTCTCAGCAGCGTAAACAATTGTAGACCAGAAAAAAGTCAACAACCATCATGTCTAAGAAGTGACTGACCCCAAACATGAATTCACATCTTCCTTACCCTAACATTTTTTTCCCTGAAGATTCAAATTCACACTTTCGATGTATAGCCTTAGGTCTAGAGTAAGGTGAGTGTGGATGATCTGTCTCAATGTCCACAAGGGCTTCATGCGAGAAAGGGGCAGGAGACGGGTTTGTGAATCCCAGGCATGGGGAAGCACACCTCAGGTGAACCTCTTCTGAGTCTCTCCTCACAGCTATCAGGCTTGGGTATCTCCTGAAGGGAACTGATGCTTCCACAGCACTCATCCTGGTAATCAATCGCCCAATCACTCTTCTTTCCTCTGTGTATAGAATCTATAAGAAATCTGTAAGAAATAAAACCAAGGTCTCTTCCAATCATAAGTTCATGCAAAGATTAATCTATATTGGAGTCTTTTGTTTTGCTTTTTGTAAACTCCTCTTCTATGTACAAGTTGATGGTTTTATGTGACATTCATATTTCCAGACTTTTATTGTAAAGATAAAGGCAGCTTGAATGATGTTAGTGACCATAGCATCAAATGAGAATCAGTTTCTTTAATAAAATACCAACCCCAGACCCTTTGAGAAATAGAAAGGTAGACAGTTTTAGAGACTCCTTGGACCCCTATTCTCCAAAAAACATGGTCTTCTGTTTCTCTGAAGGTGACTGAAAGAGTGAGAACATATGAAATGCTGTTGGCCAAGTGAATAGTTCTACATTGAGACAGAGTAACTGTTCATTTCTTCAACAAACCTGCAGTTTATCATTTTCAAGATGAAAGAAGCAACACCCTAATTTTTAGTATTTTGGAATACTGATGATCTGGGGCCTAACCTCACCAACTTAGAGTCTAATTAAGAAAATTTCACTCACAAGAAAGAGCCAAGCCTCTCATCCAGTGTGCGTTCAACTCAGTCCCTGGAAAAGAAGGGGTTAATTTTGCAAACGAATGAAAATTTGCAGACGAATTACCATAATATTGGTAGCTTAAAATAATACACATTTACTGTCTCACAGTTGTGCAGTTTGGAAGTGTGAGATCAAGCAGTTTGCAGCATGAGGTTGCGGGGGCGAGTCCACTCCATTCTTGCAGCTTTCAATGGCTGGTGGTGCTCTAGGTTTTGGGGAGCAGAATGTAGACATATCCTTTTAGGGTCCTGCTGCGAAGATTCAGCTCACTGTAAAGATTTTAAACAAGACTATGCAAGAATCTTTCTTTCTCTAAAATCAAAATGTTTCATTTTGCTTTGTTTTTATTTTTGTTCCTTACTCGAGAACATGGAGAGATCTAGAACTAGTCCTGATGGCTGGGAATGCCAAGGAGTTAGATGGAGCTCTCCTTGCACTATTGTGATGAAATTGTCTCAGTTCTACACTTCTTCCATTCTATTAAAACTTCAGGAAAGTCTGGTTAACAGTTACAGCCTGGCTGCTGTGTGTTTTGAGGAATCAAGATAGGGTCTGTGCTTGCACGTGGGCCAGAAATGACGGCGTTGACTGTGTCTCAGATTTCTGGAGTTCATGGCAACCAGCAGAGGTGGCTGATATTCAGGTATGGGGATTATTCTCTGAGAAACTATTCTCTGAGAAAAAGAAAAAGGAAAATGAGAGCATGCTGCAGGAATATGAAGCAATTGAAGATCCCTGATGCAATATCATGGAAAAGGTCAAAGAATTGGGGGTTTTTGAGGTGGGGATGGAGAGTAGTCACTTCTAAGCAGGAACCCACGAGAATGTTGGAATGAGGCTGCGACAGTTCCTATGCCCTTATTCATAGATTACTACATCCTGGTCTATTAAGTACTATAAATAATGACTGCTTTGTGGGAGAGAGGTGATGATTTCCTATACAAGGGAAATTTTACCTTTAGTTCACTCCAACTAAAATATGTTGAACACATCAAAATATTAATACTATTGACAGAGAGTGGGAGTTTATGATTGGAAATGATATAGCTTAATTTTTCACTTTGTTATGTGACTTTGTGTGTCACTTGAACCACTCTACACATTCTATTTCCTTTGCAGAAAGAAAAAAACACTATAATTTCATAATCAAGAGCAGTCGGCTTAGAGAACATACGCAAATCAAGCTGGCCATTAATCCAGACCCACTGTGGGGATGTCAAATACAAAAATTGAACGTTAATGCTACCGGGAAATTGAAACAGAAAGAAGCCAAAACCCTTTTGTAAAATTTAAGAAAGATGAAAAGCCAACTCAAATGCAGAATTCACCCTGGTGAATAATTTGGCAAGATGTATTAGTTTCTTCTAGACCCAGAATCTACAGGCAGATTAAATGCAATAGGCAAGAAATGGACAGAATTTGAATGTAAATCAAAAGACAAACATAACCATAAGGGTTTTTTTCAGGTTCATGTGTCATAATGGAAGAAATAATAGTGCAAGTTGGCCACAGGATGTGTCAGTGTTTTCCATCTTTGAAATGTCACCAGCAGTTAGGAAATGATTTCAGCCACAGCTATCATAGATACTATTCATATTGTGAATGAGGGAGGGAAAATGTGGAAATCTATCACATATTATAAATCTCTGGTGCTCACTTAATCCAGGAGTATAAGAATTTAAAATAGGCATCTACATTAAATAATGTCCAACTCAATGAGTGTTATGTAATGCAAATGGCTAGGGAATGTCATTTTTATTTGAAGGGCATTGTGACTGAGAGGTAACTTCCATGTTCTGAATACTGAGAATTATCCTTCCATACCTACTTATTCCTGGAAGAGTTCATGCAAGCAATATCTACCACTCTAGGTTTGAGTGATATTATTAAGAAAGTGTTGGACAAAGAGGTGTTAATTATTAATCACCTTTCATGTGCCAGGCATATGCTAAGTACTTTTGGTTCTGACATTTAATTTATTCATTACATATCAGCAATTGGAGTTAATTACTATATATTTTTATAGATGAAGATAAAGCGAAGATAGATTAAAAATTTGGACCAAGAAAGACAACTAATAAATACAGAAGCATGATTTTCATGCCAGTCTTTCTGATTTTATTGATTCTTTAAATAGCATGATGCTATGCATAAAATAAATAAACATTATTTAGATAAGTAAATTTTTAATTTAATATGCTTTTTCATATTTATTTGTAAAATACTTGGCTGCAAGTCTCTTAAGCTGGTAGAACTGTGAGGCCATCCTCATCTAAACATTTGATCATGTGTATAGAGATTACACATGATAAACCCCACACAAAATAGAAACGTAAATATTGAGAAAAGAACATATGACTATTTTCCACATTGTTTTCTATACTGTTTTACTATACATTACTATTATTATCATTATTATATATCATTTACTTTATGAATAATGTAATTATACAAATATTTTTGCGGACAATAATGAGATTGAACATACTTCACTATTTTTGATGTCATATGGTAAATATATGCTTAATTATTATAAGAAACTACCAGTTTTCAAAATGAAGGTACTATGTTATTCGTCCACCAGCAATGTATGAAGTGTGATCCAAAATATGGTGAATATTTAAACTTTTTAAAAATTTTATTAAATAAAAGACACACTGCCATTAATTGCCATCAAAAAGGCTCTGACCACACTTTATCCCATCATTGTTGCCACTTTCTGAAGCAGTTCTGGAGGTCCTCATTTGTTACTATCTTTAGTTGCACTATCGTCACTGCCTTTATGTCCAAACCAATTCAAAGCATATATTTTCATGGGCATTATAACTTTGCAAAAGAACCAGAAGTTGCACTGTGCCAGGTTGGATAGTTACTCAGGTGGATGAGAACACATGGTACTGTTTTTATGAGCCTAGGTTTCCATTGGATATCACTAGCATACTTTGTAAAGACTTTCAAGAAAGAGGACTTCTAGAATTGCTTCAGAAGTTAATATGAGTATTTTCAGGAGGATTAATTTTCAGGAGTAATTAATTAATTACTCTAATGAATTTTAAAATTCCATCATACTTCATATGAGTGATCCAGTTGCTCTGTATAACCACCCACATTTGACATTCTCACTGAAATAGTGTTAGGCAATCTGATGCATATGTAATGTTAGGTATCTCAATATGGCTTTAATTTATATTACCACAATAACTAATAAATTTATGCACTTTTTCATATGTTTAATGATCTTACGGATTGCATTTTTGTGAAATAACCATACAGAAACTTTGTCCACTTTTGTATTGGCTTATTTACCCTTTCCTATTGACCTATTAGAACATTTATATCTTCTAAGTAACAGTTCTTTATTAATGCAAGTTGTTTGTTTTGCAAATATCTTTACCTATTTTCTTGCTTACTTTTCATTCTCTTCTTAAGAAATCACTTCCTATTCTAGTTACATGAGTACATTCTCTTACATTATGCCCACAAGCTTTATTATTTTACCATTTACATTTTCTTCTAAGACTATGTTCAGCCCAGAATTGATTTTTCTGTAGAGGGTGATAGGGAAGCATTTGTGTTTTTCCATATAGATATTTAATTGACCCCGTACCAGTAACTGAAAGCAAAACATTTTTATTTACTACTCTAGAGTGTCACTTTTCTCATAAATCTACTGCTTGCCATGAATACATCCTAAATTCTATTGAATCCTAAATTCTATTGCTTTCATCTGTTTATTCTTCAAACCATCCTTCACTGACATGCTGTTTCCTCTTAGTAAGAGGTAGAATAACTCTTCATATCCATCAAGTTCATCTTTCAGATTGTTTTATTTAACCTCAGCACTAATCACTTGCTCTAATCTTATGCAAATTTTAGTATAAACCTAATTTCATAAAAACCTGGCAGTTCTAAAGAGGTTTAACTAGATCTGTAGATTAATCTGAAGGTACTTTATTAACATCTCAAAATAGATTGAGTTTTTCAATATAAGAAAATAGCATCTATTTAAAAAATTCTTTAGTTTCTTCAGATTTTTTCCGACACAGAGGTTTTGAGAAAATTTTATTATTTGGAGCGGTTGCTTTTCTGTTGGTTTATTTGTTTTTGAGATCATTCTTTCTGTACTGCCCAGGCTGCTCACAAGCTCTTGGGCTCAACTGATCCTGTGACCTCCACCAACCTGGTCGCTGGAACTACAGGTGACCAGCTATTACCAAGAAAATCCGTTTTTAAAAAAACAGCTTAAATGGCAGTATTTATGAAAGATTTGGAAAAAAACTCTTTTGAATAATAATAACAAAAACTTATAAATTAAAGAAATAAAATCTTAAACACACCAAAAGTGTGAATGGTATTTAAAGCAGCAATCTTATACTCTCCATCAAGAAGAAAAAACAAGTCTAATAGAAATTATTCAGGATCTACAATGTGTAAGTGAAAATATTAATTAAAAAACAGTTTGCTTTTGTATCTTAATAGAATATAGAACTGAAGTGGTTCTATTTCTTAAACTGATGTAGCATTTAGTGACTTTGCTGTAGGCACTTATTAGCACAGTTCATCCGTAGATTATTTCAGTTTTCCATGTACACACCCAATTATTCTGCAGAGAATAGTTTTATTTCTTCTTTCTTATTGTATAATCTTGAAAAAACAAAAACACCAAAAAAAATCTTGTGCTGCACTGGCCAGACCTCCAGTACAGTGATGATCAGAAGTTATGATCACACATATCTTTCTTAATATCACAGGGAAAGCTTGGTTAGACACTATTAGATTAAAATGTTCTTTTCTATTCCTAGTCAGCAAGGAGGTTCATTTTTCTGATTACTGAGTTTTGTCAAATGCTTGCTCAGCATCTTCTGAGATACTTCCCCTTTTATTCCTTCCCTGTGGTGAAGTATATTGATTCAGTTTTGAGTGTATACCCCCAATACAGGCCTGGAGCAGCCCCCTTTGTCAGGATGTACCACTCTCATTATATATTACTGGGTTTTCATTGTTATTTTGTTTATGTTTGCATCAATGTTCACAAAAAAATTTGGCCTATAATTTCCTCAGTGTTGTTGCATTAGATTTAAGGTTATTTCAAGTTACACAAGAGGCTTAAGAAAGAGAAGTTTAATTAAGCATCTTCCCTCCTTTTTACCTGGAATAATTAATGTAAGATTGGTATTATGTCTTCCTTTCACATTTGGCTGAACTCATAGAGGAAGCAACTTTGAGTTTGAAGTTTTGTTTTGGGAAATATTTTTCATGTTATATATTTTGATAACCATCATAATCATCGCATTTTCTATTTTTTAAATCAGATTTGGTAAGATTTATTTTCTCTGAAGTTTCTCCACTGTATCTAACTTTTTCTTTTCTGATGGAAAGCATTTCACAATATTTTCCTTTTTTATTTACATTCATGTACTAGTTCTCAGTCCATATGTTGGTACTTTGTATCTTTCTCTATTTCTTAATCTGTTTTGTGAGAGGCTTATTAAATAAATTAGTTTTCCTAAAAAAGCAGCATTAGGCTTTGCTGATCCCCTCTATTTTATACTTACTATTTCAATAATTTCTTCCTCAATTCTAATTATTTTCTCTTCTTTTCCAGATTTAATTATTCTTTACATTATTCAAGATGTATGTTCAGATCATTGATTCTCATTTTACTCTTCTATAGTGTATACACATGGCTATAAACTTCCCTTTAGTGGTAGACCGAGCTACATTCTGTAAGATTTTATTTCAAACTACTTTCTGTTTTTCATTTATGCATGAGTAATTTAGAAGTATATTATTTAATATCTACATATATTAAAATACCTATTTTGTTCTTATTGATTTCTAGCTGAAATTTACTCGGACCAGAGAACATACTATGCATGATTTCAATGCTGTGTTTAGCTGTAACAAGCGTACAATCCATTTTTGTGTGCATGTACTTCAGATAATATTAGCATGGTGCTGGCTGCAGTACAAATGACAATTTAGTGAGATTTGTTAATTATATTATATTTTGCTAAGTCTGGCTATTTTTGTCTTTTTTATCATCTAGAGAGAGCTGCATTAAAATCTCTTTCTGAGTGCATGAATCTATTTTCCCCTTGATTTCTGTAATATTGCACCTTATATATTTTGAATCTCTGTTATTAGCTACCAGGTTACACCTTGTTTATTACAAAGTTTTATGAGTATAATAAGGTTTTGACTTTTTCTGATAATATAATCCATAAATCACTTACAGCAGAAACATACAAAACTGCAATGTGTCACACTATAATATTTGTTTATAACTAATTGAGGAAACCAGCATCAGTGGATTTGAGTCCTCAGACTCCAGCTTTTCTCTCCTGAGCTAAAGGAACATGTCACCCACTGCCATCTGGAGCAAAAGCAGATCCCAGTTTCAGTCCGCATTTCAATTCAGAGTTTTGTATTTAGAATTACATATTTTCATAGTTAAAATTTTAAATTCTTATACAAAGAACCTCTTCAACTCTAATCTTAAATTTTTTTGTCTTAAAGTCCTTTAAACTCATTTTAATATAATCATACCAGACATCATTTAGTTAACATTTACCATGTGTATTTTTCTCAGTGTCTTTACATATCTTCTGCAGTATAAAAGGAGGAAAATTATTAGTGAATGTGGGGAAATAATAAAACCTTAGTACGGAAAATACATGTTGGCTTTAGTGGACAATAATCCAAAAATACAGAAAACCATTGAGATCTGAGTGTCTTCCTCTCCCAAGGCTCACACTGCACATCTTCACTCTGTTTTGCCACTGTCTCCATTATTCTCTGTCAACTTTCTTACCCTGTTTCGCATGTGGGGCGCCTAAATAAGCTACCACAAAATATGACTCTTGGGCATGAAGATTATTAAACTGAATGCAAGTACTGTGTAAGAAGAAGCAAGTACAGGAATATTCTCTGTCCTCCTTCTGTTTGCCTCAAATCAGGACACAGTTATCCAAAGAAGAAAGATACTCCACATCCACTTTCTCCCAGGGAAAA
>RJWT010027670.1:0-15437 GCA_004365215.1 Cuniculus paca
CGCCGCACAGCGCTTGCGGCTCCTCGAACGATGCTGCTCAGGGCCAGTCCAACACTGAATGTACCTGCACTGTGAGGAGATGCCCCGACGCCGGTCGCGTGCATATTTATTCACACTTCTGTTCAATGTTCGGTCGTTTAGCATGGTAGAGCTGAGTGCATAGTATGTCATTTCTTTACGTTTGAGTTTCCTGAGTGTTTTCTTTAAATGTCTGCAGAGTTGCTGCCCCTTTCTTGAACTATGGATCCTCGGCATGAGTAGGGCTTTGTGAGCGTTCAGCCACGGGAACTCTTGGGCCTGGCGGGCACAGGTGATGAATGTCAGGAAGCCGCTGTGTTGGAAAGCGTGATCCTTTCCCTCCTTCCTCGGGAGAGCTCTTCCCTTTGGATGCCAGTTTCTCCCTCGTTTACACGAGCTCACTCGTTGGAAAGGAAAAGGCAGTAGTAAGGGTTTCACTATGGCAGAGAAGTTTGAAAGTCTCATGAACATTCACGGTTTTGACCTGGGCTCTCGGTATATGGACTTAAAACCTTTGGGTTGTGGAGGCAATGGCTTGGTGTTTTCTGCTGTAGACAATGACTGTGACAAGAGAGTGGCCATCAAGAAGATTGTCCTCACCGATCCCCAGAGCGTCAAACACGCTCTCCGGGAAATCAAAATCATCCGCCGACTCGACCATGACAACATAGTGAAGGTGTTTGAGATCCTGGGCCCCAGTGGTGGCCGGCTGGCTGACGACGTGGGCTCGCTCACGGAGCTGAGCAGCGTGTACATCGTGCAGGAGTACATGGAGACGGACCTGGCCAACGTGCTGGAGCAGGGGCCCCTGCTGGAGGAGCACGCCCGGCTGTTCATGTACCAGCTGCTGCGTGGCCTCAAGTACATCCACTCGGCCAACGTGCTGCACAGGGACCTCAAGCCGGCCAACCTCTTCATCAACACGGAAGACCTGGTGCTGAAGATCGGGGACTTCGGGCTCGCCCGCATCATGGACCCTCACTACTCCCACAAGGTGGGTGCAGGCCGGCGAGACGGGTGCCTGGACCTCTTCCGGGGTCTGCCTGTCCGTCCTCCCTGGGCTGAGGATAGAGGGGACGGGAGCCGGCTTCCCTCCAAGTCCTGAAGTGCAGGGTGGTGTGTTAGGGCGGAGGTCCGGATGCGACAGGGCGGCTGGTGACTGCCTGCGGAGTCTTGTTATTTCCGAGTGGAATATGTTTTTATCCGTTTGGGCAGAAGTGTGGTCCTACTGAAGGTCAGAGAGTGCTGTTTCCCCTGCAGGTCTCACCGTGTCCTTTTGTGCAGGCCTAGCAGTGGCTAGGCCTTACGGAAGCAAACCGACTTGTGTTTGCGGTCAAAATTCGCATACCTCGCTGGCAGTTAAGTACTGGAGAGGAGAGCCCGAAAGATTCCGGTGCCTTCTCCTCACAGGGCGATTTGCTTTTCGTGTAGGAGCGGAAATGTTTCCTGCTCTTTGAGTTTTCCGTGACATCTTGGGCGGCGCTGGCGACCCTGCTTGCTTAGCCTTGTACAGCAGGGCCAGCTTTAGGTTTTTAAAGAAATGCTTGGAATTGAGTACTGAGCCGTGGCCTCTTCAAGAGTGACAGTGAAGTGCCGTGGAGGGGACAGCAAGCTGGGCTCATGCTGTCATGCTTCTGGCAGGACTGCATTCCCAGGCCAGCTGGCTGTGTCGCTGCCAGCCCCATGACCTCCTGCACTGCGGAGCGGGAGGGAGGTGGCACGTGTGTGCTTGTCACGAGCTCTGTAAATGCAGAGCGGTAAGAGGTGTGGAGCAGGAGCCAGGTCCCTGGAAGTGGCGTGGCTGGTGCTGTGGGTGCCTGGCACCGTGACCAGGAGCACACCTGCCCTTTCATCCCTCCAGGGCGGGGTGCAGGTCACTGGTGCCTGCCTGCACCGTCCCGCCTGGTGTGCAGCCTTTGGGAAGCGCTGGATGCCTCCGCATGTTTCCTGATCGCTGCATGGACTGTGTGTCCAGGGCCGGTGTTCCTTTGCTCAGAAGTGTGGGAACCTTGAAAACAGGCTTAGAAATCAACAGTGTTGTTTTATGATTCCATAATTACTGTTTTCTGGCCGTGGTTCTTTAAACTAAAGAATGAAAGTCCATGTTTTGCTTCTTTAGGGCCATCTTTCTGAAGGACTGGTCACGAAATGGTACAGATCTCCACGGCTTTTGCTGTCCCCTAATAACTACACTAAAGCCATTGACATGTGGGCCGCAGGCTGCATCTTTGCGGAAATGCTGACTGGGAAAACCCTCTTTGCAGGTACGTATCCTGTCGGGAAAAGTCGTCCCAGAGAGAAACAACTTCGTGTTCATTTAGAAAGATTTATGTAAGATTGAAAACAGATTTGTTATAGTTGGAGATATCAACATGAAAAGAGAAAACAGTACTTTTATTATTTAAAAATTCAGGAGACTTGGCACGTAGTTACTAAGCCGGCTGCTTCCCAAGTGTGGTCAGAATGTGGTGTCGTCTCCCTCGCAGCCTCCTGCGGTTCTCACCAACCCTGCTGTCTGTGTCGGGCATCTGTGCCCTGAGTGGCGCCTGTGCTGCAGTTGTCGGTTCAAACTGCTGGGTTTTTTTGAGAAAAGGTCTTGCTATGTGGCCCAGGCTGTCCTCAAATTCATGGCATTTCTCCTGCCTCAGCCTCCCAGTACTGTGACATTTCAGTTGTTGGAAATACAGCAAAGTTCTCTGGGTCCTTTCTTCACAAAGCTGAAGACTGAGAGGCCAGTTCAGTGACAGCTGGAAGGGAGGTGGAGGACTTCGGAGTTTCCACTGCAGGAAGAGAGAGGCGTTGTCCACAGAGGTGAAGGCAGGAGCCCAAGACAGGCTGGATGAAAGGAAGGTGTCAAGTCAGGACCAGGATAGTTACGGCCAGTTAATTTGAGCCAGGAGTCTTGGAAAGTTTCTTCGAAAGTAGGCAGAGGGTCCATGTTGAGAAAAGCAGGGGTCTGGAGATGGTGTGCTCAGTAAGACTCAGGGTCACTTTCTCTCTGCACATCATGCTCTTGCTGGCTTGCAGGTGACCAGCCCTCCTGCCACTCCCCAGGCTAAGTGGAAGGAAGGCTAATAAAGACTTGGGGCAGAGCTGGGTGTGGTAGTGCACACCTGTAATCCCAGCGCTCGGAAGGCTGAGGCAGGAGGATCACCACAAGTTTTGAGTCCAACTTGGGTGCATAGTGGGACCCTGTGGCAAAAAAAAAAAAAAGAAAAGAAAAGATACAGAAAAAAGATTGGGGCAGAGGCAGCATCTGTGAGGGCAGAGCTGCACATACCTGGCCTAAGTGGACCTTAGGTGCTGCTGCGCTACCGGCACCAGCTCACACGGCATTGACTGCTTCTTTCTGACTTCCCTGTGTGTGTGACATGTTGTGGAGGACCACCTGGACGGCTCTCCTTGAAAGAATAGTGTTTGGCTCTACTTCCAAGGACAGAGCTGGCCAGAGTGTTTCTTTATCCCCTCCACTGGCTCTAAGCAATGCAGATGGGGCTAACTGAGGTGTGGGTGCGCAGTGTTTGAAGCAATGTACAAGTCTGCAGAGCCTCACCTAGAGCTCCCAAGTAGTCTTCGTGAGCTAGGCCGAGTGATGCCAGCCTGTCTGCTGAGACTGATCGAGCCTGGAGAAGGAGGCCGTGGCGTCTCAGGGTCTGACGGTCACACGTCGGAGCTGAAGCACCAACCCCAAAGCGCGAGGTGCTGCCCCTCTGTGACACGCGAGTGACTTGTGCTGCCTCTCTCTGCACATTGCAGAGGTGACTTCAGGCCTCCTGTCTGGCCCAGCTCACGACAGTCCCGCACTCCCCGCCACTGTCACAGTCACTCGTCCCTGAGCCGCTCCCCTCTGCACAAGTTAAAAAAACCCATGTTCAGGCCTTCGTCCAGGTTTACCATTGTTCTGGCTGCACCTAGGACCCCCTTGGCTCCCCACCATTTTAGAAACATGTTTATCTCTTTATTCTTGCCGTGGGCTGCCCTAGAAAGGGTGGATTGGAATTAACTCGCTAGAATTGCAATAACTTCCCCCTGAGATTACAAATACAAACTTCACAGGACTGAGAGCAGGTCCAGGAAGGGCTGGCTACACCAGTTAGAGAAAATGTCGGTGAAGAGTCTGAGCGATCAGCCGGGCCTGGTGGTACTCACCTGTGGCCCCTCGCGCAGGAGACTGAGGCAGCAAGGTGATTGCAGGTCCCAGAGCAGCCTGAACAGAGGCTGCCTGCCGCGGGAGCTCGAGGCCGGCCTGACCTGCCTAGGGAGACCCCGTCTCAAAGAGATGGAAACAAGCAAAAGAATCTAAATGATTAAGTGCGTTGGGGTTTTTAGGAGCCATCCTGTGATTTGGAGGTTACACTTCAGAGACTCACGTACCTCACAGCGCATATAAAATAACTGTGCAGTTGTCCTTGCTGTGGCGAATCTCCTCAGATTGAGTGGCTTAAGCAGTGAACCTCTGTCACCTTACCGCCTGTGGGCGGCAGCTTGGGTGTGGCTTTGTGGGTGCTTCCGGCCCCCTCTTTCTCAGAGGCGTTGGTCCTGGCACAGTGAGCTGAGGGTTCCCTGGGTGGGACCAGCTGCACAGTGGCTCACTCAGGTGACCACCCCAGGGGGCCTGGGTCTCAGGCAGGCTTTTTTCCTTGTCTGTTTTGCTTTTCTTTTTATTTACTTTTATTTTTGGGGTGTGTGGGTTTTTTTTGTCTTTTTGAGACAAGGTCTCACTATGCAGGTCAGGCTGGCCTTGAGCTCACTTTGTAGTCCGGGCTGGTCTCGAACTCACAATGATCTTTCTGCCTCAGCCTTCTGAGTGCTGGGATTACAGGCATGTGCTCCTATACCTGGCTCGTTTTGCTTTTATTATTATTATTTTTTTTTCTTTTTTTGCAGCACCGAGGATCGAACTCACGACCTCGCACTTGCCAGGCAGGTGCTTCTATCACTGAGCTAGATCCCCGGCTCGTTTTGCTTTTAGTATCTTGCCTGAGAAACCATTTTCTAGTCCTTGGTCACAGATGTTTACTCCTAAAAGTTTCAGTTTATATCTTTCTGCATTCAAGTGTGCTCTGTTGAGAGTGAAGTTTTGTGTGTGGTGAGGCAGGAGCCGGATCTCAGTTTTCCACTTGTCCCACATCACCCGTGCTTAGTTCTTCAGTTGATGTCTTGGTTAAAGGTCATTGACCATAAACGCAGAATGTCTTGTGGCCTCATGCGTGAAGTGATACTGTCTCCCAGTCTTGTCCTCTGCACCGGAAGTGAGTCGCTAAGTCCTCCTCGAGGTCACAGGAGTGGGGCTGCAGTCCTCCCTTGAAGACGGTGTCAGGATTCTAGGGCCTGTTGGAAAGCCGTGACGGTCATGAGTCAGGAGCACAAAAGGAACAAATCCCTGAGCTGGGAGTCGTCAGGTGGACTCCGAGGCAGAGGCCACCGATCCACCCGGGGCCGAGTGTTCCCAGACGCCCACTGCACGCTTCTGGCCTTGGTCTTTGTCCCCCTGGACCTTTTCTCAGCACTGTTGAGGCCTTAGGGTGGCGGTCCCTCCCCGGCACTGTCTCCTGGGCTGCCTCCTCCGTCTCTTGAGTGCCCACAGAGGCTTCTGTCTTTGGCCAAGCTGCTCTGGTCCAGGACCTGTGACCTCCGAGGTGCCGAGCCCAGGCCTCTCAGTTGGCCTTTCTGCCCCGTACAGAGGGCTTCCTTGCGTGTCTTTCGGGGGACTCTGGCTCCTGTCCCCAGTAACCTCCCTTTCAGCTGTCTGCCACTTCTGCACCTCCTTCCGGCTCACGTTCGCCGCTTCTCACCTGGCTCGGGGTGAGGCCCAGCGGCTGCTCCTCCACCTCAGCCACCTTGCTCTCCTTGTTGCTGACGCGCCTGAAGCCACTTTCCTCCTCCCCTGCTCCCCTGCTCCCCTGCTCCCCTCTTCCCCTCCTCCCCTGCTCCCCTCCTTCCCTCCTCCTGCTCCCTGTGAATGCTTAGCTCTCCGTGAAGTCCAGTCCTGCTGGGGCACCCGCAGGGCCTCACTCCACCCTCCTTCCAGACTGCGTCTGCTGGTGGCCCCTGCACTGCGTGCTGGGTCTGTCCCCCAGCTTCATCCCCCAGTTGCCGCGCCCGAGGATGCAGGGCCCTGTCTGCTTTGTTCCAAGCTGGACTCCCGGGCACCCACTCCGCATCAGAATGTTGAATCCATTTCTAGAAATCAGCAGCAGGCGAGTGAGCACCCTTAAGCCACGCGTGCAGTGAAGGTTTCCACTGTGCAGAGAGACCCCGAGTTAGAAATTGGGCCGAGCCTCCCACGTCGTCTCGTCTCCATGGAAGCGCTCGTGTGAACTGGCCCAGCCCTCTGCACCCCAGGGAGCTCCTGTCCTGGCCCTGGGTTCAGCCTCACCCCTGCTGCCTTTGGTGACCTTCGAGCCAGGCCAGACCTCAGGAGCAGCTTCCTGCAGAGCAGAGCGGAAAGCGCAGCAGGGAGCAGAGCGAAGTCCACCTGCTCCCCGGGAGAGCCCTGCCGGCTGCGGTGCGGCTGCGGGTGCGGACCCAGCGCTCGGCTCACCCCGCGTGCCCTGTGCTCCCCCAGGCGCGCATGAGCTGGAGCAGATGCAGCTGATCCTGGAGTCCATCCCTGTGGTGCACGAGGAGGACCGGCAGGAGCTGCTGAGTGTCATCCCCGTCTACATCCGGAGTGACATGACCGAGCCGCACCGGCCCTTAACGCAGCTGCTGCCCGGCATCGGCCGAGAAGGTACTGGCCCTTGCGGGTGCAGGCGTGCACGGACACCTCTGCGTGTGCGCGCGTGTGTGGAGTCCGTCGTGAGCTCCCACGTCACACTTCCTCCCTGTGGTCCACGCGTGCTCTGAGGTGGCCACGCCCCGTCCTCTCCCTCTCCCTGGCCCCTGCGGGGGCTGCCTCACTGGCGCCCCCGCCACGGGCCCTGCGGCCTGCAGGGTGGTCAGCGGGTGTGAGTGGGGCCTGCAGAAGTGCACTGGGGCAGCGGGGAGCGGCTGTGAGTCAGCCTGGGACTGTGAGAGTAGGAGCGGGGAGGCCTCAGAAGCAGCTCATCACGTCGTGGTGACCCAAACAAGGTGCAGGCTTTTGTTTTCTAGCGCTTACCTGTAATAAAGAGCACACGGCCTTCGCTCGTGAGGGTGAGTTTAGCGAGCACACGGGAAGGGCTGGGCCTAGCTGGGGCAGAGCGTGTGCCTGGCGTGCGTGGTCTGCACGCGCAAGCTGCCCTCAGCCTAGCGTCTCGTGCCTGTGTGTGGCTGTGCTTGTGGTATGTGCTGTGTGCGCCTGCGCAGACCGTGTTTGCTCCTGCACTTGTGAAAGGCGTACCTGTCATCCGTCACTCTGGAGTCTGAGCCCAGCCTGGGCAACTCGGTGACTTAGCAAGACTCTCATATCAAAAAACCAGATAAGGGCTGGGGATGCAGCTCAGTGCGAAGACCCTGTGTTCCATCCCAGTGCTGCAGGGGGCAAAAAAAGGAAGTTTGGGTTAATGTCCTATAAACATCCTGAAGTTAGTTAGATCATATACCTATAATTCATGTCACCTGTTCTCACTATTATTAATATTTTTAGTCCAGGCTGGCCTTGAACTCACAGTAATCCTCCTGCCTCAGCCTCCTGAGTCTAGGATTACAGGTGTATAACACCACCACACATGGCTCCTCACTCTGATGATTATGTGTGGTTCAGGTTAATATTTATTAAACCATATAAAGTAGCCAGGGTTTTGGAAATAGGCAGTCTTTATTTTTCCTTAAATACACATGGGAGTTTGCTGTTATTTGACCATCTTTGACTGACAAAACCACTTTCATGTGCTTAACTTAATGTTTCCCTTTGCTTGGTCTTTATAACTGGCCATAGGTGAGATTGGAGAACATTTCAGGTATTTGTGTTGATGGAAGAAATGTCTTTTTAATCCACGGGGTAGGTAGGTTAGCTTTATTCTTTTGGCGGAGACAGACTCCCCGTGGGTGAGCTAGCCTGCTTGCCTTCGAGGCCTCCTGACCACCTGTCCCGCTGTGTCAGAAGCCGCGGTGAGCTCTGCACCCGGCCGGTCATCTCCTCGGTTTCTGCAGATGACTGGCTCTTCCCTCAAGAGCGCCGCCTCTTTCTGTCGCAGCCCTGGACTTCCTGGAGCAGATCCTGACCTTCAGCCCCATGGACCGACTGACAGCGGAGGAGGCCCTGTCCCACCCGTACATGAGCATGTACGCCTTCCCCACCGATGAGCCCATCTCCAGCCACCCGTTCCACATCGAGGACGAAGTGGACGACATTCTGCTCATGGATGAAACTCACAGCCACATTTACAACTGGGAAAGGTAAAGGGAGCCTGGGGCAGGGCAGGTGGGTCCAGGCGTTTCCAGCGGCCCTCATGCGGCCAGCTCCGCATGGAAGCTGTCTATGTGAAACACAGTGGTTTCTGCTAGACATTCTGATGTCTCTAAATGGCCTTTCTGCAGCGTAAATACTGAATTAAATAGTTACTACGTGAGAAATGGATCACAGAAAGTTACATGCTGTGTTTGAAACAGTCACGAAGCCGTGATAATAAATAGTGAGGTCTTTTATTGGTGGGAGGGTTTGGAAACCTGAGCCGGGCATGACTTGGATCAGGGGTGTACTGGGATTGAACCCAGATAGGGCCAGACTTTGTCCCCTGGCTTTAATTTTTAAAACTTTTAAAATTATTTTTAGACAGGCTCTCACCACGTTGTCCAGGCTGGCCACAAACCAGTGATCCTCCTGCCTCAGCCTGAATCCGAACGCCCTAAGCTGTTGGCATACAACCAGGGACCGGGGATCAGGGACCATCTCAGTGGCCCGCTGGTGTCTGCCTCGCGGTCAAATCAGAACAGAGATGCTGTTTGTTCCCAGCAGGGGACAGTCACGCCTATTTCCCTGGTGCATGGCAGCCATGTCAGGGTCCTGCCTGGTGTGAGGTGGAGCAGACAGCAGGAAGTGAGGGCCTCTTTCCTGTGCCTTCCTGGAGGGTTCTGGCTTCCTGGGGGAAGCTGAGGCATGAAATTCTGCTGCAGACGCGGTTCACCCGTGAGAGTGAACCAGTGTCATTCAGAACCTTCAGGTTGCAAGGACTGGTGGTCCGTAATGAGTTTCTCAAATTTCCTTTATTTTTATGTTTAAAAAGAGAAGTTTGTCAATTTAAGAAGTTCGTTTCCCCTTTAAGGGGCGGGGTGTTTGTGCTCAGCGGGCCGCCCTCCTGTGTGTCCCTCTCCCTGTGCATTTTCCAGCCTCCCCACCCTTCCTCCTGCCGCTCTGTCTGTCCCCGAGTGGGCGTGCGGGCCAGTCACCTTACTGGCTGGGTTTGTCTGTTGCAGCAGGCAGAGCTGGGAACCTCCCTTGCTGCCCGCCCTGTTCACAGCAGAGTGGAGGTTTCTGAGGTGGCTGGGGCTTTTTAGGGGGACTCGCAGTTGTCTGCAGTGTGTGGCTACAGAAGAAAAGTAGGCAAGAGAAGCGCATATTGAGAGAGGAACGGGGTCTGTCGTATTGGAGCGGGAGGGACCCAGGCCCCTCGTGGGGTCAGAGCTCTACCTGCAGTGACCCAGCGCTGCTCCCATCCACGAGGGGCCTAGTCCTGGCGGGGCGCCCGCGGCTTCCTCCTGTCCCCCACAGAGTGCCACCGTGCTCTCACAGAAGGGCCCCCAAGGCCCAAGGAATGATGCCGCTGTCCCTTCTCTCCAGGTACCACGATTGTCAGTTTTCGGAGCACGATTGGCCCATACACAACAACTTTGATATCGACGAGGTTCAGCTGGACCCTAGGGCCCTGTCTGACGTCACCGATGAGGAAGAAGGGCAAGTGGATCCTCGTAAGTACCTGGATGGAGACCGAGAGAAGTACCTGGAGGACCCTGCTTTTGATGCCAGTTACTCTGCCGAGCCTTGCTGGCAGTACCCGGATCACCACGAGAACAAGTACTGTGAGCTGGAGTGCGGCCACAGCTGTAACTACAAAGCGCGGTCGGCGTCGTACTTAGATAGCTTGGTCTGGAGGGAGAGCGAGGTGAACCACTACTATGAGCCCAAACTTATCATAGATCTTTCCAACTGGAAGGAGCAGAGCAGAGAGAAGCCCGATAAGAGGGGCAAGTCCAAGTGCGAGCGGAACGGCTTAGTGAAGGCCCAGATAGCGCTGGAGGAGGCGAGCCAGCAGCTGGCCGAGAGGGAGCGGGAGAAGGGGCAGGGCTTCGATTTCGACTCTTTCATCGCGGGGACTATTCAGCTCAGTTCACAGCGCGAGCCCACCGATGTTGTGGACAAACTGAACGACCTGAATAGTTCCGTGTCCCAGCTAGAGCCGAAGGGCCTGCTCCCCAAGTCCGTGAGCCGGGAGAAGCAGGAGAAGGGCATGGCCAACCTGGCCCAGCTGGAGGCGCTGTACCAGTCGTCCCGGGACAGCCCGTTCGGGGGTGGCGGGGAGGAGCGGTTCCTCATTGACCAGTTCTGCTGCGAGGTCAGGAAGGATGAGCAGGTGGAGAAGGAGCACACTTACCCCAGTTACTTGGACAGGTTCTTCAGCAGGCGGGAGGACGCGGACCTGCTGGACGCGGAGCCGGCCGAGGACGGGCACCGAGGGGAGCGGGGCGGCGGGGAGGGCTTTCTGGGCCGCGGTGGGGAGCTGCTGCTGAACAAGCAGCTCGAGTGCATGGGCCTCCCGCAGCTGCACAGCCCCACAGGGTCCCCGCGGAAGCCCGTGCCGGCCGTGAGAGCGGCCCCGCACGTTCCCCCGCGGACCTACAGCAGCATCCTGAGACATCTGAACTAAACACTCAGCAGACGTTTCTGTGTTCTCCATGAAATGCGTCTTGTCTTTTTTATTCCTAGTGTTTAAGTCATTTTTTTACTTGAATCAGATGGTGTCCTTTAGTAAGGATTTTATCAGTTCTCGGTTTTTAAAAATCCAGACTTTTTTTCTACATGTGAGATCGTTTTCATTTTACCTGGCATGTCGTTTGCACACAAAAAAGAATTGAGCAAATAATGCAATGCAGGAAGAGACAAAAGAAATGCACTAAGACCAGTAAACACCTTCTCTCCTAGAACAGTGGTCTGTTTTACAGGAAACAAAACTCTTGCCTTGAAATTTACACAGTGAGACTGTACAGAACTGCATGGAAATATCTATTTTTTTCCTAAAACATTTTTCATTCATTAGTATTTTCAAGTTTTTCATACTGTACACATTTCTTAAAACACATGATACCAGCAGCAACTGAAAATGAATGCCGAATTTGGTACACATGTGTTATCTACCTCAAGGTAACAGACGTATTGGCGAAACCCTCACGACCCATAGTGCTTCACGGTGTGACTTGTGTCCGGCCGGCGCCCATGGTAGGAGCCGTTTGTTTTCGAGACCATTCGTCGTCTGTACGCGTCCTGGTGTTCATTCCTTAGAGTGAAGTGTTGAGACATCACATCTTATTTATTTTAGCAAAGCAGTATATTTTCTGTATTTAATGATAAAAGTTAACTTAGTTTTTAAAAGTTTATTTGCAACTACACTTTAAGCATTTGGCACTATGGTTTGTCGCCTCCGTAGCTGAAGTCGTCCCGTCGGCTTCTCCCAAGGCTGTGTACGTACTGAAGTGTTCGTTTGAAATAAAGTACTCACTGTGTATAGGAATTTGTATTTTGGAGGTGCTTGATCTATCTACAAAGAAAAATTAGGAATTACTTTATTATAAAATGCTCCTAGAAGTCTTAATTGTGTTTATTTTTTAAAAAGGTGTAATGTTAGACTCGTGTGCATGGCAGTAATTAAGGTACATCATTACTGTAGTGTAACGGTTGTACACGGTGAGACACTTTCTGTTTCACTGTATGTTTTTACCGAATGATGTCCGCCTTGTCCCACGGCAAGCATGAATAAAATTAGGCTCAGTGTAGCATGTGGCATCGCAGTCTCTTAGCATTCGTCTCATCTGTTCTATTTTCCTGAATACTGTCTGTATCCTTGGCTAAATAAAACCTGCCCCGCACACACGGCTCCTGTCTGGCTCTTTAGGCGGTGGCGGCCTCTGAGGGAGGGGTGGCGGCGCCTCGGCTCGCTGGGTGCTGGGCGTGAGCTGCGGGTCTGCAGGGCGCCATGCAGGAAGTCGCTGTTGACAGCGCCCACTGGAAAGGACGGCTTCCATGAGTCAGAACTGCCTCCCGACTGTGGAGGCAGAGGGGGCCTCTGCCCCTTTGCTCTGCACCCCTCGGCCGCCTCTGCAGCCCCACCTGGGTCTGAGATCTGCCCTTCGCCCGCTCGGCTCCGCCCCTCCCTGCCCAGGCTGTGACTGAGCACAGGCGTGGGTGACCCTCAGCCAGGGCGCGCACTGCAGGGATGAGCGGTTTGTGGGGGCGGGAGGGAGAGGTTGGGGCGATGGCTGCTGTGGTTGGAACCCAGTGGCGCTCCCTTGGAGCCCTGAAGTCGGAGGGGACCCAGGAGGCCAGCCCCACACACGGCGGCTCCGTGCGGTCTTCCTGTCCTGAGGTCCATCGCTGGCTTTGATGCCTGGTCTCTGAGTGGAGGCCCACTGGGAAAGCAGAGCATTCGGCTCTACTTCGGGTACTGACGTGTGCAGAGCTGGCCGGGATGTTTCTTTACCCCCTCCACTGGCTCTGAGCAGTGCCGGTGGGGTACGGAGGTGCTGGTGCACAGTCTCGGTCAGTGAGGCCCCGCCTGGGGCTCCCACATAGCGACTGAGCTAGGCCAGGTGGCGCCTGCTGTCGAGCTGCTGACTGGGATCGAGCCTGGAGCAGGAGGCTGTGGCGTCTCAGGGTCTGATGATCACATAGCGGAGCTGGAGCACCGACCCCAAAGCACAAGGTGCTGCCCCCTCTGTGACACGCGAGTGACTTGTGCTGCCTCTCTCTGCGCATTGCAGAGGTGACTTCAGGCCTCCTGCCTGGCCCGGCTCACGACAGTCACACACTCCCCGCCTCTGTCACAGTCACTCGTCCCCGAGCCGCTCCCCTCTGCACAAGTTAAACCCATGTTCAGCCCCGGATCGAGGCCTCTGTCCCAGTTAGCCATTGTTCTGACTGGACCTAGGACGCCCCGGCTCCCCACGACAAACGTGCCTTAGCGTCTGTCCTCGCCGTGGGCTGCGCTGGAGGTGGTGGACTGGGAGTCATTTACTGGAATTGCGGTGACCTCTCCTTGAGATATAAATGTGAAAGCGACCTGCACCCTCGCCCGCCGCTGTCTCGGGGTGGGTGACGACAGTGGGGACCGATGCTGCGTGGGCGTGCACCTGCTGCAGGACCCTGCCAGGATTTAGATGGTAAAGTCCGCTTACAGCAGGAGCTGTGGCCTTGGCTTCACTGTTGTTTTTAAGCCGTGGGTGTCTGGGATGACCAGTTGTTCGTGGGGAGCAGAGGGCCACGAGGCAGCTGAACCTCGGCGTTCGTCGACTGAGGAGGGGGGTCTTGGGTGACTCGGGGCAGTGGCGATCTTGCCCTGGAGGCCTCTAGTCTTAGTGGTCTTCGTCCTGGCAGGTGGGAGAGGGTGGCCCACAGCTAGTGGAATGAGATTCCTTCACTTTCTTGACCCCTCTCTTTTTTGCAACCCCACTGTCTTGTTACAGGGTAAAAGATAATAGAGACACTTTCAAAGAAACACTAGTATTTACAGTGCTGGAAAGGTCACCTGAGACTAAAATCTAACTAGTGGCGTGGGAGTGTGGGGCACGGTGTCTATGCCGACGCCGAGGTGTGCCTTTAACCTCCGACCTTGAAATGCTCCCTCCTGCCTCGGCCTGCTGAGCGGTGGTGCATAGGTGTGCGTCACCGTGCCCGGCCCATTGTTAGCTCTTAGGAATGAGTAAGAGTATCTTTTGGTCCACAGCCAGAAGTGAGGTGCTGAGTAGGTGTCCTCAAGTCCATGCAATGCCTCCTTGCTGTCCAAACGAGTCCTATTCTGCTCCCCTAGCCCGCACGAGCTCCGCTCCTCCGCCCTCCGAGACGGGAAGCCGGGAAGCCAGGTCTTCCTCCGGCACTGCTGGCCTTGCGGTGCCCAGGTTCATGTGGCCAGAGTCTGAGTTCCTGGCACGGGTCATCTGCTGGCATAGTCACGCCTGCCCTTGGATGCCCTGCAGCCCCTGCCCTTGGACTAAGTCTTGGAGTCTGGGGCCGTCACAGCCGTGCCCCATGGTGACATTTCCCAAGTGTGACAGTCATCCCGGGGGGGGCACAGCTTGGGGCCATGCTCCTGCCCGGTGTGGGTGAGGTGCAGGGTTTGAGCCCCAGCACTGCACGGCAGCAAGATGATAAAGGAGCCAAAGACTCCTGGTCCCCTGTGGCCCTGCAGCCATGGTAACGCTAGCGTGGCATGTGACGTGCTTGGAGGCTGGTGTGAGCCTGCAGTGCTGCCCACGGGGGGACAGCATGGGCTGTTGTGGTGTGCAGTGCTTGAAAGAGCGTGCAGATCATGCAGTGTGTGTGTGTGTGTGTGTGTGTGTGTGTGTGTGTGTGTTTCCAGTACTGGGGCTTGAACCCAAGGCCTGCGTACTGAGCTACATCCCCAACCCCTTTTCTGTTTGATTTTGAGTCAGGATCTCACTCCATTGTTAAATTGGCTAGGCTGGCCTTGAACTTGCGGTCCTCCTGCCTCAGCCTCCCAGAGTGCTGGGGTCACAGATGTGCATCCCCACACCCAGCTTTTTTAAATGATGATTTCAGCACCTTCTGCTTATAAATAAGGCTCATAGTGGAACGGCACACTGAGCTCCGCGGACAGCAGCAGCAGCAGATGTCCTGCACCCTGAGGCCTTGTGTGTGACCCAGGCAGGCCTGACCATGTGTAAGGACCGCTTGGTCCCCAAGTGAGGAGAGAGTGTTTGCCACACAGGACTTGAATCCCCTTTCTTAGGTGGAAAACATGCTGGATCTTATCATTCTTATAAAATTGCTTGATTAGCCTGGTGTAGTGGTACACACCTGTAATTGCAGCACTTGGGAGGCTGAGGCAGGAGGATCATTGCAAATTCAAGACCAGCCTGGCCTACAAATGGACATCAAGGCCAACCTGAACTGCATAATGAGACCCTGTCTCAAAAAGACAAAAAAAAAAAAAAAAGTCTTGATTGGGAAGCGCTCTTCCGGGCCGAGCTGAGGCGCCTGGGCCCTCAGGGAGATGGGATGACTCTCCCTCCCCTTGCGCAAGGAGCAGGTCTCTGTGCTGAGACGCGCCAAACCTCTGTGGCTTCACCTGTGCCCCTACGGGCTGGCACTGCCCACCTCCCCGCCCAGCGTCCTTCTGAGCACGCTGGCAACACAGCCACGCTCCGTGCGCCCTTCCCATTGGCCGGCAGGGAAGAGGAGCATTGGGTCCGGGCGTCGTCCTCTGAGAGAGCGGTATGGGCCCTGCAAGCTCCTTCCTACCAGCAGGGGCAGCGCCACAGAGGCCTCT
>RJWT010027671.1:0-15414 GCA_004365215.1 Cuniculus paca
TTTAACTTTAGTTGTAAACAAATATATTCATTTCCCTAATTGACTATGTGTTTTGAAACTTGGTTAAGGTATCTCTCAAAATGTCATCTGAAGCCCTGGCAGACTACTTATACTAAGGAATTTCTGAACAAAAAGACTTTCATTCTTCTTGAAGTCTTTTTTATGGGTTCAGATGACTTTGGCATTTTATATTTTGTACAGAATATTTAGAAATAAAATATTTCTAAGTTTAAGAAAATAGCTTAATCAAAGAAACCACAGCACCTTTCAATCCTTTGTTTTGACTAACAATATTATTACAAATTGGCATTATTTTGTAAAATGGACCTACAGAGATATTGTATTTTCTATTCCAAGGGCCAAAGTTCTCCTCAAGATAATCATTACATTTTTCTGGGACAGAATTGCAAAAAAAATCACCAATTGTATCTGATGCTCTTGAATAAACAGCAGAGGGACAAATGACGTGAAAGGGATGGGGCATCAGAAACTGTCAGCACCAGCCTCATGGGAAAAGTCGTAAAGATGACACCTCAAATAAGTAAATGGAATTTATATGCAGAGGCTCCAGAAAAAAACAAGTGGAAATTACCTGAGTAGTTTTTAATAGATCTAACAGAATTTGTTTTAGTGTTCTCTACTTAAGAAAACTGAAATGTTACATTTCTAAGTAATTTTCCAATTCAAAGGGAATAAATTTTTCTTAGATGACTTGATTTTAATTAGAAAGGATATCTTCAGAGACATGATAAACTTCACAGATAACAGAGAACTTTAAAATACCTTTCCTATACAGATGTATATCTCAGACAAAAATAAGGCAGTCAACATTAATCTTTCTCTAATAAAAAGTTGAGGATCCACCTCATTATAAACACTTTGTCCATTCATATATATTTGCATATGATTTTCATGCTGTGAGAGAGAAGAACCTACAGTCATAAAATAATGAAATGGTAATCCAAGTTTCAGTTATGGGAAGTATTTTGGAAATCTTTATAGGCAATTTGGATCTGAATAATAATATTATTAATTTTTAAAAATTTATCTGGACATATACCTAATGCACCCAAATTTGCAGTGATATGGGATTTTTTTCATAAAGAAAATCATGAGTCTGCACACATATAATTAGTAATTTCTTTTGCATAATGTCTAAAATTGATATTCAATTTCTTAGTTATATTAACACTTAAAGAAAGTAATTTCTCTTTTATCACCCTGTAAGTCATTAACATTAGGATCCTCTCAGCAAAAGTACTTATGTCATTGAAAACCTTAATTATGTTCTCGTGTGTTATTATAATAATGAAGTCATATTAATAATATTCAGTGACATATTTTCATGAATACCCAGGACTATATTTGGTAGTTGGCAGAAAAAAGTAGATATTTGATAGTCACAAAATTAGTCAGAAACAGATTAAGTAGTGTATCTGAATTTGAGTGAAACTCAAATTCAATGAGAAACTACAACTAAAATATGTATCTCTTCATTCTCAGGGCCACAGATACACACCATATCCAAGTGAACAGGAGATTTCTTTAATATACATATAAAGGAATGCAATGATACCTGCCAAGAAATTATTCTTTTGCAGAAGTGTGTTATAAATTTACATTTGCTCCTCCAGATTTTCTCTATTAAAACGGCTCTAAAATTGTACAAGCCACAGCACAAATTGAGATATCAGTAAGAAAATTACTGATGTACTTACAAAAATGAAATGTACTCACAAAATTCTAAAAATTTATGAACTAATATGACATATGGTTGACTTCTTTCTTGACAAATTCTTATGTGTAGAAATCAAGAACTTTTTTCAATTGTTTTAATCGCTACAAATTTGTTCCCAGATCTTGCCCCTGATATGCTATCTCTTTAGATTATTAATCAGCACTTGCTCAACAACTGAAGAAAATACTTTACCTTAGCATATTTTTTACTATTTCAAGCTTAATTAGTCATAAAACAGAATTTCTCAAATTCTCTTCAGATTCATTGAATTATAAACAAATGCTAATACCTACCATCCTAGAGTACTTAGCACATGTCATAAAGACTAGGAACTTTATAAGTATTAACTCATATAATCCACACATAACCACATGATGTAAAACCAGATATTAAATACTTATTATGCAATGGAAAACTGAAATTTAGAAAGATTTGACAACTGAGAGTCAAGTAAAGGAGAAAATTGAATGCCAAAAGGTGAAAGATTTATACAATCTGAAGAGAAACCAGAGTACGAAAGTTGAATTTCAAACAAACTCAGATCACCTGCTACCAGATCCACATTACCAACATTACATTTCATCATTTCTATTATATTTCTATTATTACTATGCACAGCTTGAGTTAGGAAGCTCAACACACTAAAGTCTCACTATGAGAAAATATGGTCTGTAAATGAGCAGGATCAGCACTATCGGGGCTTTGGTAGAAACACATAATCTTGAGTTGCACTTCGGACCTACCACCCAGATTCTGAATATCTGAAAGATGCATACAAGATTAACATTTACTTAAACTTTAAAAAAAATCATAAAAGAACAGTGAAAAAATGACCACATATTATCTGGCACATAAAAAATGAATAATGTCATCCTTTACCAGTGATTTTTCCCTTAGAAATTTTAGGCTCATCTGTATACTGCACAATAAAGATGCCAAATGTGTACAATAAAATTATAGCAATCTGTAAAACTTATAGCACATAATCAGCAATACAAGATTGCTACCATACTAGATTATCATTCTACTGCTGAGAATTATTTTTGTGTCCAAGCTATACTTCTATTCAAAGCACTAAAGAATGAGCCTAAAATTTTATCAATTTTTAAGACTGATCACATGGTATCAAGTATAGAAAAGGTCAATGTAAAAGCAATAATTGACAAAGAATATGTTTTATTTAACCACTTAGGTAGTATTTTCCTTTCTCTTATTCAAATGTCAAGAGTCCTAATCACATACAAGGAATTTATTTAAGTGTAAAAGGTCTGCTGCATTTATCAGTACCCCTTCAGTTCTGTAAGGGTAACTATCTACATGATATTAAATATTGCAGTGGTTAATAGTATATTGTATTACTTGACCAATGTAACAGATTAAAATTCAATAATTATTTCATGTTCAGTAATGCAGTAGAAAATAGTTACATTTTTTATCTGGCCTAGTAAACAATCAACAGAAATTATAGTAAACATTCTTAGATACATCATTTTCCTGATAGTAGACCTAATTTCTCATTCTTTTGAGAGCACCTGATTAGTGTTGAATTTACTTTTATGAAAGTTAGATTCTCTTACACATGATATGTTTTGATTTGTAGTTTTAAGGGATTTATCTACTCTTCTTGGTTTTGATTCTGAGTAGGAAGAGAACATTTTCCAGTGAGCTCCAGTGCTGCAGTCCTCTAGATGTGTTACATAAATGTACTGACTCCACTCAAGGAATGTAAGTACTGTGTGCTATAATATAAACTCATAAAAAAATACTCTTCAACCTAGCTTACTTGTGCCTCAGGTTGTAAAAATTCATTTTTAATTAGCAATCAACTCTGGAAAACAGAGATTTTAGTGCAAGTGATGTATTTTGCATGATTGTCATAAAATAAATACTTAAACTTAAAAATCACTGAATAAAATAAGACAAAAATGCCCATGAACATGATAGAATCATGCAGGACAATACAATGAGTGTCAAGGTAGCCCATATGATCTCAACCCTTGCATACATGTAAGGCTTATGTCTGACAGCAAAGACTAGTCCAACTTCCCTAGACATTTTTGTGGCAACTTACATCCAACTTGGAACAAGGAATATGGGTACTTTGGGCATCTCCCAAAAGCATGATATAGCTAGAAAATAAAAGAGGCTTCAGGAGATTTAATTTATTCTAAGAAACACTCCAGCTAAACAGAGTTCAAATATTTTCAGAATTCATTATCTTATAATGTAGCACTCAAGAACAGAAAGTCCTAGCTCGTTGAACAAAGAGTGATTATATATGCTGGTATTATTAGCCAAGATAATAAATTTTTAAACATTATAGCTGAAGTATTAATTTACATTGAAATCATTATTCTTATGGTAGAAAAAACTGTTATTAAGAGTTGTATAAATTCAAAATTCAATACTTCTCTAATACCTTGAAATGCCAAAACCATACAAAGTAATGTGACTTGTACAATAATTACCCTTTCACAATGAAGTTTTTCTCCAAACATAGATGTTTGGCACAATATTCGTGCATATCCAGGGCATGTAAAGACTAAGTTTCATATTGGTTAACTCAAGAAGTAGGCATGAAGTTTAATCAAAACAAACTTGAAAGTTCTTCAAGGTATGAAAATGGGTTTCACAGGTCATCTCTGGTACAACATACAGAGGCAACTGAAATCAAGACAACAGTATTCAAGTATTCAGTCAAGAATAGGAGGTTTAACTCTTCAATACAGAAAGTGCAGGAATAGAGCATCAGGACCGTGGATAGCGCCCTGGGGACTAATGATGCATCCTATTTTTAAAAATCAAGACCTAAAGTTGTTGATTACTTCAGACATTTTTTGGCTTTCCCAAATTCATTTCATTACATTTCAACCATTGTCACATTGTCCCCGAACACTTTGGGGTTGCTATATTGGGGGATGGAGGATTCTCTTTAAATTGTCTGAATGCTCAGTGTGCTCACAAGATTACTGTTATTTCTCATTCTTCTTGTCTTCTAATTTAGAATCCCTGTGTCTACCAAACAATAGACAAATATCAGAGCTAGTTAATAGCCCTACACAGTGATCCTTTATGTGATGGTGCAAGATAAATATAATGCCTTGAAATTACCTGGAATGAAGAATTTTCCAAGAAAGTTACAAACTGCTTTTATTTCAGTCCTCTGTTTATAAGTCAAGAAAGGTGATGTTATGTCAGTTTTACATGTGTCAAAAGAACATGCTGGAAAGATCAATAATTTACCATAAACCACAATCATATCACGACAGTCAAAATAAAAATTAGAGCTTTCCTTTTTCAGAATCCAACATATTGTAAAATTCAATTTAAATAAACATGCAATATGGCAAGTATTTTAAATGTCTCAAAAAGTACATGTGTATGATTGTGGAACTATAATGTTTATAGATTTATGAGATTTCCTTTCTTCATCATATATACCTTACAATATATTTTGTCTAGTAGTACTTTATTTTGGTGCCTCTCTCAAAACTCTCTCAACAGTTCAAATTCAGGAAGCACATGGAAAAAAATTCAAAATTTCAATTTTATATAGCAAAAAAGGATAACTGAACACTACCCACCTCTATACCAAAGACACATGGTGTTTATCTTTAGGTGGAATTCTTCTTGGAATGCTGGTATATCAGAAGACTACACTGTATAATTTATTTGTTTCTGTGTGAGGTCAATGAACATTTTTCTTAGTGAAAGGGAGAAAGATACAATGCTTATATCTATATCTATTTCTATTCAAAGAAGTTAAGAATTGAGTACGTTTTTCCTGGTCTCTTCACAACTGCTGGATCTAGTGAGTACTTGAAGCCCCTTGAGAAGAACTGTGAGATGTAAGGGGATTAAGCCTCTTAATTACATTATGGCTGCTCATCTGACTAGGCATATCTGTAAAATATTTGCCTGTAAAAAAAGAAAAAATAATTTTTATTTTATTAAGCAACAGCAATTTGAGAAAAGCAGCTAACATTATCTTATTTAATAGTTTCTAAAATTCTTCTTGTAGTACAAGTGGTTCTTAACAAAAGGTAATTTTACTCCCAATTTTACTCCTGAAATATGGTGGGTAGAAATCAGAAGTGCCTCTAATCAGTTTGCAATATACAGAATGGAACAGCCTACACTTTACCTACAAAGAATTAACCCACCTAAATATCAAAGGTGCCACTGTAGAAATATTCTGTATTGACTCAAGGAATAGATGGTATAATAGAGTGGATGAGAATCTATAGCAGGGAAATGCAAAGAAGGTCCATGAGGGAGCAAATTCAATATTTGCATTTTGAATTCATTTCATCTTTTCTTTAAAACCAATGTTCACTACCAAATTTCACAGTTTTCAATGTGGGACATCCTTCACCATTCATATATCAGAGGCATGGTCACCAAGGTATTGGTGTGCATAGGGGCATTACTGGGAGTTCCTTAAGTCATTAAATGCATTTCCCCAAATGTTATTGTGGGATGTTGGTCTCTTTCTAGCTATCTCAGTTTGACATGTGATCATTTGCTCCTCCATGGACTCCCACCATTCATAGCCCTCACTGGATACCAAACTAATGAGATTGCCCATCAATGCACATTGAACTTTGAAAACTGTGAGCTAAATAAACCTCTTTTCCTTCATAAGTAATCCATGTCAGATGCTTTGGTCTAGTGATAGAAAATTGACTAATACAGAAACCGTAGATTATATAGACCACCCTCCCATTTAGGATGTATTCTACTTCTCCTGAGTTTTGTAACATTTATGTCTGGGCCTCTCATTTCACTACTAGTATCAGATTAAGCCTGATGTAGTGATGATCAGAATGGGAAGCTAAATTCAAAGCTTTGTCCATCAGTGTCCTTTCTTCCTAGGGCCTCTCTGTCCTAGAATATCACAGAAGCTTTGCATCTCTAGATACAAAGATAGTGTGAAAAACATGATAAGGTCAGATCATCTTTGTCAAGTAAATTAATTGAAAAGTAATTCGACTTATTTTAATCAAAATGTCTTGTTTTCTACAATCAAGCATATTTTTTCAGCCTTTTAAAACATGGGAAATACAGGCAAAAATTCAGTTGCACAACATTTGTAACCTCAATATCTATTTTACTAAATTTGTATGAACTGTTTTCAAATGGTATTGATAAAATGGTTACATTAATTAATTGTCTATTTAATTTCTTTAGTTTAAATGCCATGATTAGATTTAAATTCCAAATGGGTCTATAAAACTAAAATAAATAACTATAATTTCATCATTAATGAAAATCACACCATTTTGACAACATGAAGATTAGCCCAACTCCCTTTCAAATTTTTGTGATCTTACATCCAACTTAGAATAAGGAACATGTAAGCCTTAACAAGAACCTAAAGCATCTCCCAATGGTATAACAGCAAAAAAAAAATAACAGAACCTACAGGAGATTTAATTCATTCTAAAATATACTCCAAACAAACGGAATGCAGATATTTTCAGGATTCATCATCTCAATGTACAATACTCAAGAACAGAAAGAACTAACAAGTAATTTGGATAAATTATGAATGGATAAATTAAACAAAGACTGTCTTTCTCTCTTTGTTCTTGCCCACAAATAAATAAATTCAATTTAGAAACATATTCAATAGGAAATAATTAGAGGCTAACAGTATACCCTCAATTGGACACAAAATTATTATGTGTATTTTCTGAACAGATATGATAAAAATCTGTTTTCTAAGACACAAAAACAAAAGTTCTTATACATTTTAAGCCCTAGAATTTGGTAACTTTTTTGGAGGCAAAAGCCTGGGGGATAAACATAAAAGAAAGCCAAGTGGTGAGAATTAAAATACGCCAATACTGACTATGCTCACAATGTTGGTGCATTATCTTGTTCTATGGGCTGAAGATGGTAGTTATATAATGATAAGATTTGGGCTAACAGAGTAACCTGTGTTGTCATAGAAATAATAATTGACACTTACAAGTCAGAACAATAATAACTGTACTAGGTAAATATAGAATATGAAAAAACAGTATGTTAGCTAAGGATCTGTGAATAAATTAGTACAAGCTCAGGAATCCAGAACTGACTTGCAGTCCCAAGTCCTTCAGCTGAAAATGAAATTTCTCATTGTCATTTCAGTTACTGGGGAAAATGATGTCATTTCTTACTGTTGCTATTTCTAGTTTGAATACTGCAGTGAGACCATTATAACAAAATCTCTGCCAGAACCAAAACGCACCAGATCCAAACAAAGGAGCAAGATAAGCTCACTTCTTAACTAAAGCAATAAAAGTCATCTGTCTGAAGAATATAATATTTTGAATTTGAACATATAACTTCAGGTTCTATTGCTTTATCAATGCTTTCATCTGTTCTTTTGCACATCCTCAAAAGGATAGTACACACAGACAAAAGAGAAATAGGTAAGATGTACCCTGATAGCTAAATAAGATGCATAGGCAAAGAAAATATTTCTGAATACTACATACATTTGCATAATAGGTACATTTAATTGTATAATAGGTGCATTTGTGTTATAAACATCAAGTTCTTTGATTTTGTTTCTGCATTCACATAGATCACTAAGCTACAATATAGACTTAATATTACATTTCAATTAATACAATTCATTTCATAAAATTTTTATTATATATTATCTTTAAGGTTATTTATGATATTGGGAGTGCAAATGAATAAGACATGGCTTTCAAGGAGTTCATTAGTCAACAATATGCATCATTATAAGACATTTTTGAAATGCAATAACAGATATATGTGCTAGAAAGCATTATAAATGAGGAAATGATCGATTCTGCTGGAGTAGATCAAAATTTACAGAACACATTGCATTGGGACTTAAAAAATGATCAAGAGTTCCCCATTCAGATAAGGGAGAAATATCTGTGCAGTTATAAGAGATAGATATATTGCTTGAGACTGTTGACATTATATTAGCTCAATATTTCTAGAAGCAGAATTTGAGGCAAAAAATTGTATGTTAATGCTTATTGGGGATAGAAATCCTAGAGAAGCGGTAAGAGAGGAAATGAAGAGTGATGTACTAAAGGAAGGAGGACAAATGGGCGAGAAATTAAGGGGAGAGTCACTGTTTAAAGTCTAATGCAACAAATTTTGTTTGATCTTCCAGAACTGTTTTCTGTGAGGGTATGTTAGCTTCTACATTTTATGTAAGTCTAGGTGGAAAAGAATTTGTAATTTATACACTATGTCCCACTCCCCCTTAACCAATATGTTCAAATTCAGGGTTGCACATACATAGGTGTCAAGTGGATGCTATGGCATTTTATACCTCAATAGCAACCCAAAGCACCAGGTGGAGAGGCAAGAGATGCACAGTGCAGACCTACGATAGCATGCTATTATCTGATATTAATCATCACAGCAGAGGGTGTATCATAAGTGACAACAGACAAAGGGCAGATGAAGTCAACTATAGGTGAAGTACTACTTGATTAATGCTTGGTACAGCCAACCTTCTGCACCACTCCAAATCATTAATACCTTCCTACTTTATTCAGTTCCCACATTGCCAAATGATCCCCCAGTTTTATAAAAATAAGGTGTCCTCACTTCCCCAGAGAGAAAGTGTAAGTCACAGAAATATATTCTCTTCAGGCAGGCGCATTACTGAAACAAGCTGCAGTATTCAGTGCTCACTTGTCCACCAAGGCTGTATCACTGAAGGACTATGACTCTGTTAAAAATAGGTGGAGTCATTGTCTGCTCAGACTCTGTATAGAGCTATCTTTAAATATCTAGGTAAGCCTCCTGCTTAGGCCACTGTAACCCTGGAAAAGTTAACAAGTCCTTCTGGGACCAAAAACAATAAAATATTTAACAAACATATTTGTGGTGATTTTGAAGACTTTCTTCTTCAATCAATGGACTCAGTTTGTGAACTGATTTAGATTTGAAACTGGCAGGGCATAATTTTCATTTCATTAGCTGATGTCACATCCTTTTTTCCTATCAATAGAAAACACTATACTATAGTGTCAACTTACTTAACTCTTAGGACTATCATGATCTCTTAGCCTGCTATGCATATCTTTGTAGTTGAGACACTCTGATTGTCATTTTGACCTTCATACCAATTATGGAAATTCATATGCCTTACATCTGACATCATGATGCAACCAATCCTCTGAATTTCTGGGATCCTTCATTCCCATTTGTGTTAAGGAATCTAGCTTCATGATAGCATTTTTCATAATCCTGGCCAACAGCTAATAGTTATATGAAATCTTCTCAAAGTTTCCACTATCTCTCTTTCTACCACTGATGGATATGTTCCTTATTACCTTAGAGGAAAAAGAATATCTTTAAAAGCTTCTGGAATGCCAATAAGATAGTGGCATCTCGTGTTTGCATATGATCCTGTTCTGTCCTCATCTCTTTGAATACTCTGGCATATGCTAAATGATCCATTTTATACCTAATTTATTTTAGATAAGCATCATCCCTAAGCTGCAGCAAAATCATCACAGCAACCATTTGCGCCACCTGCCTGCTGGGACATTTAAATCTGACCCACACATGAGAAGTGCCATGTCAGTAGATTCTATTTCTTCTCTAAGATATAACATATGCAAGATTTACTTAAAGACCTATTCTCTTGTTTCCTGCCTTTACACACAGTCAGAGCCATCATTTCCTTTGATTGATATGATGCTTCCTCAAAGAGCAGATACCTAATCTCCCTGCTGAATTTAAATCACAAAACTAATGCCTGCTAATTTTCCTAAAAGAATTGAGCATTAATACGAGCAGATCACAAGGGGAACAAATGCCGTCTGATGAGACATCTATCAGCGTTGAATCAAAACAAGGTCTTAAAGAGAAGTTTGTGACATTTGGACAAAAAGAAAAAGTCGTATCTAATGGCCTTGGCAAATCATAAAAATTTGGAAGTTTAATTCTCACAGGTTTGTTTTTACAAATGTCCCCAGTCTAGTTTTGAGAGTACTGCTGATGATCCCTTCTCAGCCTTTTGGCTAAGATCAAGTGAAGAGTACTGCTGATTACAGTTAGGTTTCCCATTTTATTACAGGAGAGGAATGAGTCTGTGCTTCCAGTTGTCCTTGGAGGTTTGGAGTCTCATAGTCAGATCCTTACTATCAGCACTGGGATCACAAGTAGCATAACATGTACTTTTAAAGTTTTTCTTCCACTCATGGTAAAGTTTATATTGTGGTAGCTCTTTATATCTATATCTATTTTTTTATTTCCAAGCGGTAAAACTCCCACTGAATCTGCCTGGGGCATTTCCAGAGGTGCTAGATAACTCTACATTTTCCCAAAAGTCAAGCTTGACTCAATTATTTTATAAAATACATCCACCTTCTTTCTTGATAAATATATGTGCCAATACCCAGGTAACCCTTGTATAAATTCGTAATTCCTAAACTCACTTTGCTAGACTATGGTAGCAGGAGTGAAATTCAAACCCTGCATCCCTTCCAGCTTTATTCTCTTCATACCCACAGCACTGTTCCTCGGAGTGTGAGCCTTCCTGTGAACGCAAACAGAAAACCCAGCCTGCTCCATCCAAGCCTCTACAGCCAACTGCATTTTAACCATCCCTTACTCTTTGGGTTCTTCATACTAAAGCAGTATTCTACCTCTAGGAGGACATACCCTGTGAATAGGTCCTTGAAGGCACTGACTTGAGGAAGGGAATGCAAGAGTTCCAGGTAACAAGAGTGATCACGAAAGCAACATTCAGTCCCATCCATGGCTTTAGGCAGTCCAGTACATGTACTCTAGAGGGTAGGGCTGAAACAAGGAGCAGGCTCTCTTGCCTGGATCTAAGGATATTGTTTGAAAGCAGTAATCATTTTATAACTTGTATCCATGGATGCATAACACTATGATGTAATACTTCAGCGTGTATTTTTAAAATGTGTGATAGTGAAGGTAATAAACACAGATGGCCATAAGAATGTTAGACAAAATATGAAAAAGGCTATAAGAACAAATTTGAGTTCAGTAGATGTTTCTACCACTCTATTCTATTACTAAATTAATTGGACCCAGAAAATGCTCTCCTATCTAAAGAAAAGGTATTTGATTGAGCAATTTTTAAAATACTCCTAATTCTAAAATTCCATACCTAATTTGACCTCATCTCATTAAAAAATTAAAACCAATATTCTCTATATGGCTAGTCTCTCTATACAAAAAGCAATACTAATATAAAATCTATGAAAATAAATCTCAAAAATTGAAATTATGCTTTTATTAGGGTTGTGTGAATATTTCCTCTGGAAGTGTCAAAATTCACTTGAATGCATATACTAAAAGATATCAAACAGATGTATTTCATCTGAGAATAAACAAACTTTAAGCAAATAAATGTTACTTGTAAAACATATAACTATGAATTTCATTCTGGTCAAGAACTAAAATGTGCAAAGTCTTAAGAATTACAAGGTCCCTGTAGGCTCAGTGTAGGGACTAGAAAGGCACCTATAGATATTTTCCTTTGATATTTACAATAAAAAAATTGTCCCTCATATGCCATTACTGTATATTTTGTAAATGTTAAATTTAGTGAAATTCTTGTTTTTCCCAAGAGAACTGTGATTTTTAAGTATTTTATAGGAGATATGAAATATTAAGATGAATCTTCTGATATTAGATTTTGCAAAGTGAGTCAAATTCTGTAGAACTCACTTTTAAAGTGTATTGTTGGTAGTAAAGATATTTAAAAAATAATGCAAATTTAATTAAGCATTTGCCTCAAAAATTATAACAAAAGTGACTTTGGAACTTCAAAATCCCTGTGCAAAAATAAAAGGACTATTCATCTCATGTCAAAAGACATAGGTTTAATTAGCTATTGTGTGAAAATATAGATCACACATTTAATTAAACATTTTCAGTGGCATCAGAGATTTTAGCTATCAAACAGCAAATGAAAGTCAAAAGCAATAACAGACCACCTTATCTGCCACTTCATAATTATCCAGCACTGGAAAAAAATGCCTTGAGACTGAAAGTCCTACTTTTAAAATAAATTTAGTTTTCTCAACTGGTAATAACATTTTTAGAACATATTTTAATGTACATATACCATATTAATTCATAATAAGCCAAAAATATTTTATTCATTTTTCTAATTAATATTTGTGAAATAATAAATAAATACAAAAACATAAGTATTATTTATTACTGAGATACAAATTACCATAAACTTTGTAGCTATAAACCATTTACATTTCTTCACATCATATTCTATGGATCAACAATCTTAGCATGGCTTAACTGAGGCCTCTGATTCACCATCTCTCACAAGACTGTCTTCAAGGCACTGACCAGAACTGAGGTCTTACCTCAGACTTTATTGCATTAAGGTAGATATGAATATTGGCAAGATTTATGTCTTTCCAATCTGCCGATAAAATCATTATCAATTTTCTATTTGGCAGAGATTATCTTTATTTCCTTGGGTCTCCTCACATTGCAATTTGCTTCATTAAAGCTGGCAGTGGAAAGAATTAGTAAAAGATGGAGACAACTAGCAAAATGGCAATTGTAATTTCCTATAATGTGTCATGGAAATTACATCTTTTCTCCTTTGTCATATTTCATTGAATAGTAACAAGTTATAGGTTCTGTCCACAATCCAACAAAATTAAAATACTGTTTTGGTTATTTTTCTCTCATTGTTGAGACAAAATACCTGATGCCCAAAGTGAAGGAAGGAGAGGTTTATTTCTTACAGTTTTGGGGGTTTCAGTCCATACTTAGCTGGCTCCAAGGCAGGGTGGCATGACTGAGGAGCAGCCATTCATGGCAGCTGCAAGCAGCAAGAGCAAACAGGGCAAAAGAAGCAAAAATCTGCCTCCTTCTCAACCTTACATTGTATGCCTGTTCCACCCCTGGGCCAGTGCACAACTCACACCACCAATCCCAGCACTAGACCACTAGTGAATCAATCACAGACGCTAGATTCAGTCATTTTTATGACTACATGAGGCTTGTAAGGGCCACCTATATACAAACCATAACAAATACCATGAGGTAGGAATCACTTGGTAGGACAGTTACAAATTCTATGCCAGTCATTTAGAATTTATTCATAAGAACTTTGTTCCAGAAACTGGGAATATTACAGTGAACAAGACATACAAAAATGTCTGTCTTTATGTTAAATATAAACTGCAACAAAACTTCCATTGGCTTTCCATTGACTTTCCTTATGCTTTATTACTTTTGGTTGATATTTTATACATAGTAACTTAACTGTCTGAGTCTGCATGATGAAATAAAAGAGTGGAAAAAGTTAACTAGTATTAACATCATCCAAACATGAAATAATGATCCTGGTATAGCCTTGGAGCACAGGAAATTGAAAAGAACTATTGAAAAAAATACTGGTAATTGGTTGCTCTTGGCAAAGGAAGAATTAAAAACAGAGAAAGCATACATGGCTTCAAAGTTTATAGTCTCACCAATTTAAAAGAATAATGACATCTATAAACATACACTAAAAGGATATTTTCTTGGGAAGAAAGATAATGAGTTTGTTTTAGATATAATGGGTTAGAGTTAGAATAAAATTTTCAGGCAAAATGTTCACCAAAGAGTAAAACAAGAAGGATATAAGTTTTAAAATCAAATCAGACATACAGAATTAGAAAATTGTCCTCCAAAAATAGTTCTTCTTTGGTTGAGTGAAAAAAATGCTGCTCAATCAAACTTGAATTGTACATAATAGAAATGGTGTTTCATAGAAAAGGAACAATGCAATTTAATTTTAAAATAGTCTTGAGCAAGGCCCTGCATACCCCAGTGGAGCAAGGCCCTGCATGGTAGGGCACTCTTTCTTGAGATGCCCCACAGAACCAGCAGTTGGAGATTGAGAACTGACCTAGACTGGGAGAGTCTTGGATAGCGTGAGGCAGCAGTAAGAACAAGAGACAATTTCCCAAGTGGCCCACCCCAGTCTTGGGGTGTCCCTACCCAGTCACATGTAGTAGCAGCTGAAGGGGGGAGCACTATTTTATCTCAAAGTGCCCCAGGGCTCTAATTCCAGCAGCAGAACAGTTCAGGTGGTTTCAGTTCAGGTGGTGCCAATATCTGGGAGTGGAATGAAAGAAGGGCTGTCCAGTCACAATAGATAGCCAGCAGTTTAATAACAGACTGAGGGGACCTGGCTGCGAAATAGGAGCTGAAACCCAGACTTCAATTCAGCAAATGCCAAAAGCCAGCACTTAGACCTAGCTGCAAAGGGCTAGAAGAAGCCCCTAAGCTGTAACAAGACAAGGGCATTGCTCACCCCATCCTTGGTCCAAAGGCACAAGCAAGCAAGATGCCTTGGCTGGTGACAGGACAAGGACAGCCACTGCACTGTGTCCTTCAGAACAAGCAGGAAACCAACCTTGGGCTGGATGAGGGCATCACCACCTGTCCTGCCTGGTGACCGACAGGCAGACAGCCTTGGCTAGCTGTGGACAAGAGCACTCACCTTGTCCTACCACCGCCTTGTTTGAGAAGTCAGTGATACAGTTAAGATTAGCAATGCATTCAGCAGTAATCTGACATTGGAACTGACAGAATCTTTCAGTACAGATTCCAGCTTTGACTAGGGAACTATCACCGAAGTGAGGGCACTGGAGAATTTTTAAAATTTTTTTTCTGTTTTTAATTTTTTA
>RJWT010027672.1:0-15439 GCA_004365215.1 Cuniculus paca
CATCAGAATCACAACAGACTTCTCAACACAAACCATCTAGTCAAGAAAATGCTGGAGTGAAATATTTCAGGTCCTGAAAGAAAACAACTTCCAACCCAGATTGATGCACCCTGAAAAACTATCTTTCAAAATTAACAGAGAAACAAGATACTTCCATGACAAAGAACAACTGAAGGAATTCATGACTGCCAAACCAACCCTACAAGAATACTGAAGGACATTTTAGAAAGAGATAAAAAAGACCATGGTTCAAGGAACAGTGGCAGAGGGGGATCACCAAGTGGGACAGACAATAGAATGGAGGGGAAAAGTACACAGCCAGTGGCAGGAAAATAGCATGGCAGACATGAGCCAGTGCATGTTGGACATAACCATTAATGTAGGTGGCTTCAATTCATCAGTAAAAAGAAGCACAGGCAGAGTGAATCAGGAGGCAAGATCCATCAATATGCTTTATCCAACAAACACATTTAACTCAAAAAGGAATTCATAGAGTAAAAGTCAAAGGAGAGAAAACAATGATCTATGTGACAGGGAACCAGAAAAATACAAGTAGGGGTTGCTTGCCCATCAGAATGGAAAGGAAAGATATGGCATTTCTATACAATAGAAAGCTACTCAGCTATAAAGAAAGATAACCTTGAGACTCCTGTAGGTAAATGGATACAACTTGAGAGCATACTTATGGGTGAAAAGGTTCAGAGTCACGTGGGTGAACATTGTATTGTCTTCCTAATATAAGAAACTGGGAAAATTAGTGGGATCCTAAATACAAAATAGACGTTGTGAAGGTGAAAGGGGAGGAGATGTCTCCAGAGGAAGACAATGGCCATTGTTAATCTATTATTCTGTTTTGAAGCCCTGTATTGTTCTCATGGTTCTGTTTAGCTTGGTTTTATTGTTTAGTTATGTTTGATTTTATTATATTTAATGGCATGGACAGCTATTGCAAAAATAACAAAATGGATTATAACACTCATTATTGATTTCCTGTTATCTTGTTCCAAAGTCTTTATTGCTTTACTTGTTTGCTTTTGATTGATTTTATTCTATTTTGCTTTGTTTGATTTTGTTATGTATAATGGTATAAGCGGCTACTTTGAAGATAAGATGCATCATGGTACCCTCTGTTGTATTCCTACAGTCTTGTTTGAAGTCCTGTATTGCTTTTGCTGTTCTCTTTTGATTGGTTTTATTCTATTCTGTTTTATTTGATTGTATTATACCTGAAGGTGTGGGCAGTTATTTTGAAGATAACAAGAGGCATTATGGTAGCCATTACTGATTTCCTTTCAATTTGTTTTGAAGTCTTGTATTATGTTCATCATTTTGTTTTGATTGACTTCTATTTTGTTTTGCTTGTTTTTATTACGTCTGATGATATAAACAGCTACTTTGAAGATAACAAGATGCATTATGGTAACCACTGTGGTATTCCAACTGCCTTGTTTTGAAGTCCTGGATTGCTTTCATTGTTTTATATTGATTGGTTTTATTCTGCTCTGTTGTGTTTGATTTTATTATGCCTGATGGTATGGGAAGTTATTTTGAAGATAGCAAGGGGCAACATGGTAACCACTGTTGGTTTATTTTTATTTTGTTTTGAAGTCTTGTATCACATTCTTGGTTTTGTTTTGATGAATGTTCAGTTTTATTTTTTATTTGCTTTATTCTCTTCAAAAAAAATATTTCTAGTACTTCTCATTCTTGGCAAGTCTTTTCATAATCCAAAGTTACATGATCAATCAATATTCTCCCAGTACTTTTAAAATTTTTATATCTTTAATATACCTGCAGTTTTTTTAGACATAAATTGTAAGGCAGAATCTAAATATAATTTTCAAGACTAAAACATATATTAAGATGTATTCTGTAAAATATATGATCTTGGCATAGATTAAAATTGCATCTTTATTGTATGTGAAATTATTTACATAAACAGTATAATTAAAGCATTTCTATTGTTTCAATCGTATGATACAGTTTTCTAATACATGAGAATATATAAGAAAATAACTCATTTGCAACTTTGCTTTTAACAATTTTATAAAGCAATACATTCTAAATATAGAAAGACTTGGATACTTTTGAAGTTTTAAGAATTGTTTTATTGACAAACATTTTAAAAATAAGGAAAAATTATACTGCATGTCATGTATTTAGTTAATATTATTTTCTGAAAATTTATTTTATTTTTGTGTATGTGTATATGTGCTTGTATGTGCATATGGACTGAATTACAAGGTTAAATATGCTTTAAAGTGTAAGTCACAATCCTAAACTCTAAACATTTAAAGCCTCCTGTTTAAAAATTTAAAATCATTGCTGTAAATTCTTCCAAAAATTTTACAATAATTTTTGTAATCTCAGTACTCCTTACCAAATTTTTTTCTGCAGTGGTTTTTTACTAAGATTATAATAAACATTTCCATCTTTACTTTCCATTTAAAGGCAATTTTCTCCAAATAGTCATGTGCTTCTATTCCTATGAAATCTTAATGTTTATCAATGTGTTAAAGAAATCTAAGTTAGAAGTAATATGCATTTGTCTTTTGTAATTTCTTCTCGGGTTATTTACTACTAGGTAATATTATTCACTATCAGGTAAAGTAACATTTACTCATACTGAATTTACAGCTTCTTTTTGTACATCAAGAAACATTTGTCCCACTGGCATATAGCGGAAAGCCATTTCTCATAACAAATGGGTGAGTACGATGACCCTCCTTGAACCATTTATAATAAGACATAAAAAGCAACTGGTATGTGACTAAGAGAGACAAAAAACAAACAAAAACAAAAAATTGAATAGCATTTTGCTCACACTAAGAAATTGAGAGTAAGGTTTTGCATGCTACCTAGTGCTACAGAAACTTGAGATAGAAAAAGAATGATGAGATTATAATCTCTTATAAAGTGAGATGGACATTCATAAAATAAGAACCAAAGCCTACACATATATATCCCTTCTTATGGATATTATCTTTTATATTGCTCTTATAAACATTGAGACTTCAGATCAGCATTTATACTGTGCCCAGTATTTTGTTAAGATCTGTACATGCATTATCTTACTTAACCAACTCTATGAAGTTTTAATCCTCATTGTGCAAATGATGAAACTCACATAAGCATTAAGAAATTCACCAAAAAAAGAAAAGAAATTAACCCAAGGACACAAAGACGGTACATAGCAAACCCACAACTGGAAATCAGATTTGCTGACTCCTAAGCATCATCTATGATATCTAATGAGCAGAAAAATAGTTGTTTCATGTGTGCTATCATTTGGAAACCAATAGACAAGAAAGAATTTTATTTTCCAGCTAGAGTCCCTGCAGATGCTCAGTGTTCTGGCTGGGTGGACAGGAATCTTTCCCATCCAGCCAACCACATTTGTAGCACTTGCCCTAGATCTCTTTACTCTATGGACAAAATAGATTCCTCTCCTTTGCTTGGATTCATATTTTTCAACTTTTTCAGAGAATAAATGATCCATCTAATTAAACTTTATATATAGGACAAAGTAAGACAAGTTGAATGTTTTCATTTTTCACTTTGGGAAAAAAATAAGCTTTTCATCAAATCAACTTAAGAAACAGCTTGAATTGCAAGATAATACTGCTCCTATAAGTAATTGCTTATGTGCTTGTCTTATTCATAGTGTAAGAGCTATGATTTATGAACATTTTTATTTAAAGTATAATCTTGGATTTATTCCAAATAATTGTCATCTTTGAAATGCTGTCAACCTGGGGTAGCCATAGGGATGCCAGAATTAAAGTATTATATCAGCTCAGCACACGGTCCACCCATTGGTCTCAAGTACATTTTTATCTGTCTCTCTTTTATCACATATTTCCTTCCTTCACATTTATATTTAATCCACTGACTTCCGTGATTTCTTTTATGCCAGAGAGCATGTAAAACACTGGAGAAAATGAGTAGACATATTCACTTAGCAGGAGCTTTCTTCCTGATTCTCTCCCCCTCTCTTTTTCTAGCTGAAACTCCATTAGGCAAAAGTGCCTCTGGTATTAATCTAAGATGATTAGCTGTGAAGTGGAGCACAAAGGCAAGCCTGGGGTGGAGCCATCTGAGAGTGAGAAGATACTTTAGAGCAAAAGGATCAAGAGAAACATGAGTTTAAGAGGCAAACTTTCAAATAATACTAGGAGTAGGAAATAGTGTTAGCTACAGCTGCAAACCACATGGACACAATATATATATGCATATTTTTTTTCCAAGAGTGTGGAGATTATTACTAACCTTGCATTAGTTGTACATAAAGCCCAGAAAATATAAGTAAATTTCCCCTTAGTGTTTTTCTTTTCATTTTTCTATTTTCTTTTAAAATTTTAAAATATCCTAGCCTATTTCAAATATCCTATACTGTTTTACGTCTTTTTACTGTAGCATGCCATTAACGTTGTTTTGTGGGTGCACTGCTTATCAAATATACCATGTGCTCCTCTAAATAATTCAGCCACCCCAGCAGGGGTATTAGGTCAGAAAACTTGTTCCAGCCTTTGCTAATTTATCACAGATCATTCGTTTCACTTCTAAACTAAATGATTAAGAACTAGTGTGCTAACTTCTTGGGGAGATGATAACATCGTGTTGAGAACCGGGGTCTGTGGTTTGCTAAGTGAAAGAGCAGCTCCACTGATCGGCTTTGGACTTCTCATGAACAATTATTATAGATGGTATATTAATCTTTTGAGATTCTGAGGCTAATCCTACACCATAATCTAGTTTATACATTAAGTTACATTACAAGGTACTGGCATTCACTACTAATATGTACAGTGAGTAAGTTGAAAGAATACACATTAGCAGACTTACAGATACCACATCTACCTTTCTCCAGATAGTATTTATAGAATTTCTGGAGTATTTTAACAATTGTTACAGATATGCCCTGGGACTAGCAAACAGAATAGATAAGATTCTGCCATTAGAAGAAGGAATCAGACAAAAAAATAAATAAATAGATAAGTCAGATAATTCATAGATTGATGAGTGCTAAAATAGCAAGCCCTTTACTACATAAGAGAAGTGACTGGAGAAATTATTCAGTTGAATAGTTATGGAAAGCCTCTTTGCTTTGGAGTTAGGACATGAATGAAATAGAGGAATTAGTCTAAGTTTTACAGACAGGTTCCTGTTTATAAAGGATCTCACTGCTTTAAGGTACAGAAATACCTCCAAGGTGACTGACCATTAAAGTACAGTGAACCTGAGGGGAATAGAACTAAATGGGATCAGAGAATTAACTGAAGCATCTTCAGTTCATGGTAAGGATTTGTCATTGTACTCTAAAGCTCTATAAATAAATATTGGAAAAATTTAGGTGAATATCTTAATCTCATTTACACTTCTATAAATTTATTCAGAGCATGGTACAGAGAATGGATGCATGTTCAAGCAGAACTGAACAGTCTGATTAGTAAATTAGATGTGTGAAGTGAAGAAACAAAATGAAAAGCTAATACCTGTATGTAGACTTGTGCAACTAGGTGCAAGGTGTACCTTTTGCTAGAACGGAAAAGTTAGGGGAAGAACTTGCTTCAGGTGGAATTGACAGCAATTTGATATACAAGTAGATTTTTTAAATAAGAAATTTTAAAAGAAAGTACCAGATCACATAGGAAAAGTAAGAGCGAGACAAAGTATTTTTATAAAAATAATTTAAAAAGTAATGACATTTAATTAAATAAGGTCACTTAAAGATAGAGCTTAGCAGAAAAAGAGTGGTCCAAGTATACAGGTTAAAATATTCTACCATTCAAAAAATCAGTTTTTCTTCGTTTTTGTTTTGTTGCCTTGTTTTGTTTTGTTTGTTTTACATACATACTAGGCATACACTGTATCACAGAGCTATACCCAAAGCCCTAATTTAGAGTCTTAATTTGGCAATCTTCCCCTAAAAACAGATTTTTTAAGCAGCTAAAAGCTTTGCCTTGGTAGATCCATAAGGAGCTATCTTACTGAATATTTCCAGGATGGTAGTAATCTATTTGGAGAGACAAAATCAGTATGAGAGCACCCCATTTGAAAAAAAATCTATAAATCACTCTCTTAGGTAGTTGCTTATTCTCTCTATCTGCAGCCTTACCTTAATTGTGAAATAGTCACCTAACACAGAGAATCCTTATCATATGGGCTGATATGAGTCAAGAAGGGCAAGCTACTTCATTTAATGTATACTGGGAATGCAATCATAAATTTGAAATAAATTATCACCCTGCCAGAAATCTTGATTGGGTTTCCATGAATAGCCCACTAGTGAAATATTCACTTGGTTAGTCAAGGAAGCGATAAGGGGAACACAGAAATGAGTAATTGTTCTGAGAGTGATCTGACCTAGTTTGTTATATGGCTTAGGGACATCACTCAAATTTGCCATGTATGTTTTGAAGCAAGTGCTTTGAAATGACCGGCAGCAGAAGTTCCATTTGCCATGTTTACACTCACAAGCACCCACAGCCATTGCTCACCAGGTAGCACAGGTATCGTTTTTATTGGTAAGAAAAGACACCTCAGGGACAGTGGCAGAAGATGTCTCAATGAAATAATGATGTTCAGCTCTTGAAAAACTCTTAATGAATTCCAGAATGTCAGGAACAACCTTTTTTCTACAAAACAGTAAACACTGTGTCCAGAGAAACTAGAGGAAGATGTTAAATGAAATGTCTGTATCACAGTTTTAGTAAGCAATTTCATGAAACTTCTTAATAAGAAGGAATTGTTTGAGGAGGAGAGAAATCATTTACTCTATTTGTTTTGTTAATGTCCTACATGTAACTATTAAATATCTTTTTGATACCCTTCAAAAAATCAGAATAATAGGATAGGCATACAATGGTTTGATTCATCATGAGCTATTTCAGTGACACAAAGTGCATTCATTTGTACTTTATTGCTGAAAGATATGTAGGTGTTATTATAAATTTGAAGAGGAGTAAAAACAAAAAAGCAATGTGAGGAAACATAAAGGAAGCATTGACCCCTCACCTGGCATGAGTTCTTGTCTTCGGGAATATGGCAAACCTCAGAGACACATGAAAAAGGATCCCAGGGCTCACTGTCCTCTCTTCAATGCTTCCATGTCCCAAACTTAGGGAAATCCATGAAGAACCCCCTCGATTATTAATTTTCCATGAGATCTTCTAAACCTGTTCTTCATATTCCAGGTATACACCTACCCTTGGAAATCTCCATTCCATTCTGAATGAGCATGAATTAAGCTGGTTAAGAATTGGGTATTTTCCAGTACAATGAAGTAACTATTACGAGCTCTGGAACTTCTGAAAAGACAAGATAATATCAAAGCTCGATTAATACAGTACATAGTCATTTATCTCATCATCATTTTATCTCATATACATACATGAATATCTCATATACATACATTTTATCTCATATACATGTATTTAGAATTTTGTTCAATTTTGCCTATATTTTCATATATTAATCACCATCAGATAATAATTCACATAATTTACTAACCTACTATTTATTGAGAACTTATTATCTAGCAGGGACCCCTTATGATACATTAGGTATAGAGCAGTAAGTAATGCAGGTATATTCTGTGCCTTATAGAAACATACACTCTAATGTGAAAACAAGAACTATATAAAAATTCCAATAAAATTTGGTGATTATTACAATGTTCATAAATATTATACTGCTCATCATGATGACACTCAGAAGTATTAAAAAATGTTAGCAATTTTTAATTTGTAGGACTTTAGAAGATTTAATGAAGACCTTCTGAATTCTGATTCATCATAAGTTTGTCCTGACTTCCATATAAATTGGAACAATCAGTTCTTTTATCTTCAAGGGAATCCACTCTACCATTTCCTAACATAGAAAATGTGTACATTCTTTGTTGTGTCACAGTAAGTCCTGAATGAATAATCCCAAACATAACAGAAATATTGTAGGTTAAGCCCTGTTCACTAATCCAGGTAGGGCATGGTAGCTTCTACTCCTATGCCAATCTGCACTATGTTGAGAAAAATTCTGGATTCATATGTGAGAATATGAAAGAAAAGTGTCAATGGGAAGGTTTCTTACCTAAAGAAGGAAAAAAATCAGTCCTATTGGCCACTGCTCTGTGAGGTTGAGCACATCCTCTGTGATCAGGCCGAAGCTCCTCTGCAAGTGTGAGCTCCCTGAGACCTAGACAGTGTTCTGCTCACTTCTGCACTTATTCAGAAGCTTAATGTTATTTGCAAATGAACAAGCAATTTTATATAGACTCCTATTGTTGAGAGTTATCACCAGGTAAATTCTTTGTGGTTAAACTCTACCACAGGACTGGGGATGTAGCTTAGTGGCAAAGCACCTGCCTGGCAAGCGCAAGGTCCTGAGTTTGATTCCCAGTACCAATAAATAAATACTCTACCACATTTTCTGAACAACTGAAAAAGGACTTATTGAGCATGTTCTTGAAAAATGACTTATCATCTTACTCTTCATTACCATGTGATCAAAGTTTGCTTCCCTGGTTTCTAAAACTTTGATGTTAATATGCTGATAGTATTATCTCCTAAATCTGTATTCCCTTTACAAATGATGGCACTGCCAAACTCAAGAAAATTAAATTTTATCTAATTGGTAAGCAATTACCTACCATAAAAGGGGAACAGTTTTTCCTCTTTTTTTTCTTTCTTTACTTTTCTTTTTTTTACTTTTCTTATTTTTTTCTTGCAGCACCAGGGATGGATCCCAGGCCTTTACACTGAGCTGCTCCCCAGGCTTTTTATTCTTATCTGAGATAAGGTATCACTGGATTGCGTAGGATGGACTTGAACTTACTATTCACTTGCCTCAGCTTCTCAAGTAGCTGAATTATAAGCGCTACCACACATGGCTTCAGTGTTTTTTCAGTTCTCCAAGTACATGCCAGATACATATTCTTAGAGTAAAAAGAAATAAGAAAAAAAAAGTGTATTTGTACTCTTGTAAAACATGTGCAACTCTTTATAGACACCCCAATCTCTGACATTTTTATCATCAGCTAAAGCATTTTACTATTATAAAAATAAGATCATCAAATGTGCCACCTGAACACAATGACAAATTGTCTGAAGGTTGGTTCAAATAAAATTTGTCTTTGTTTCTCAAGGAAAAGATGTTTTCACAATTTTCTGTTTACCAGCACATTTTTGCGGGTCTTTCTTTTCCAGTGACTGTTTGTTCCAGTCAACTTGCCATTTTACCTTCTTATTTGGAACTTCCCCAAGTGCTTATAAAAAGAAAAAAAAAAAACCTTTGAAATAATCACTCAGTCAGATTAAAATTTTAGAAGAGAATTCAGTTGGTACTTTTGTTGGTGATAAGGTGGGAAGCATTAAAAGAAAATAGTTTATGTTTATACCATATACATTGACCCATGGTGAAAAATGTTTCTTAGCTTATTGCTTCTATCTGAACAGCAAATCTGTAGAAAATCTGATCAAAACATGCTCTTTAATAATGCATCATCTCTATTGACATTCTTAAGTTGTGTTGACTTTTACAACACAGGTAACAGTAAGAGAAGCCTAACATTTTAATAAGTGGACTGGTATTTAAAACACATATGCTCCACCTGAGTCTTTGAAAAATCATCCAAATATTGTCTGAGGTCAAATATATAGTAAAAGAAAAAAAATTCTCCCAATGGTTTACAGAATAAATGTAGAAAAACATAGAACAGAAGTTGTCTCTGCATTTCTTCTCATATGGCAAAAAACAGGATATGTACTGTGCTGTGTATCAGGGTCACACTTCAGCTATCGGGCACCCAGTGGATTGGTCATGAAGTGGCTGATTTGTGAGTGGTGAGTTTTCCGATTTCAACACTAGCAAAGGTGTTCCGAGAGTGTTGTCTCCTCAGTCGGTATTCTAATGACCTTTCAACACGGAATTGAGATAAAGCACGGGACGCTACTAATAGAATTTGCTGCAGGGAGGCCCACGGTGAATTGCTGACTTTACCATGAACTCTAGTGCTGTATGATACTAAAACAAAGCTATACTGAAGGAAACAAAAGTGAATGGGAAATAAAAAGGATATGTTATTCACAGAAAAAGAAAACAAATGGCAATCTGAGTATTCAGAGGCTGCGTTAAACAGGATAATTTAGCATTCAACAATTTTGTTTGTTAAATGTGCACACAAGCTGGAGTCTCGAGTTAAAAAGCACCGGCAATGTACATGTTTTCTATGCTGCTTTACGGTAGTTAAGATGGCATTATACATTATAATAAACAAAATGTAGGAATGTCACAGTTGGCTACATTCCTATCAATTATGAACTTAATTTTTACACACATTTAATACTTATCTCATTTCAGACTTTGCTATATTGAGAAATTTTCTTTTAAAGAAAAATGGTTTATACAGTTCACTTCCTGCCATAATCAAGGTCTTTCTAACCTGATATCAGAAGGTTATGCTTCAGTGAATAATTCAGTAGGTTAGTGAAACTCTGGCAGCAAAGAAAGTGCTAATCTTAGATGGAAGCTGTGAGGGATATTAAGAAACAATTGCAAAAAGTGACATATTTAATAGAGAAAGATTACGCTGTGCTACATCTATTTAATTTGAATTGAATAAATTTTGCCAGTATTTGATGAGATGCAGACTAGAAATTATGTGAAACTTCATAGTGTCACAGAAGTCTAGGACAGAGAATACAAGGCCCTAAAAATATTTTATTGTGATTTTGAAGACTTCTCGTCATTCAGGAGAATGTTGAAGAAGCTGGAAATTCACTGCAGGGCTGGATTGATTTGAGTTTTCAAATAAAGGTTATCAGAAGGCAATTTACCAAAAGATAGGCAAGGAGTGACCTAAAAGTGAGCAAAGTTATGTGAGCCCTTGAAATCTGAGAATTCCTTTAGAACTGTGCCTCACGCAAAATTCCTCCTCCATTTTCCGAGCAAAATTTAGTAGATCTGACAAAGATAAATCTGAAATTATGAATAATTACAGGTGTGAAAAATACTAGGTAGCAGTTTATGGCCTGATCACTGAATAGATTCTAGATGAATACATCCACTTCATTAATTGTCTTTTGCTGTGAGTTCACCTGACATAATTTCTAAGAAGGAAAACATAAATATTTTTAATATTTAACCTAGGAAAACAGAATTTATAACTTTAAAATGGCAAATTAACAAATTAACTTACACAGTATTTTTCTCTAGAGCACAGGTCTTCTACAAAATGTTGGAGGCTTCATTCTCTACAAATAGGTGGTCTTCAAATTATGAGTCCATGTCAAATAACTTTGAGAAATATATATGGTGCCTTAGATATTTACAATATAATTTTACATATTAAAACTTCTAAAACATCCTGAAGGAAACTAAATTTTTAAAAACATATACTAACGAAAACATTATTGCTTAATAATAATAATGAGAATAATGTTTATTATTCTCATGTTGATAGTTTATTTGATTTCCAACGTGTAATACACACTGACAATCTGCAAAACATTTTTGGAAGTTGCTTTTTACATTACTCACATACAGTTCAGTTTTTTAAAAGGTAGTATCCTTTTAGAAGTAGAAAGTATAGCAACTTTGATATTTGTGTTCACAGTCAGGTTTTGCTGGTATAAAGTCTGAACTAATTGCCATGCCTTCCTGAGCATTATTAGTCTTCTCATCTAAAACAGGTATAGTGACTCTACTTTGCTAAAATGATGCATAGATTAAATAAGTCATCTGGCATAAGTAAATCAGTAACTATATATAATAGTGTCTCAGTATTTATTAGGGCATTACTATGATGTCTATTAAAGGAAATATAAAAAATCAACCTATTAACAAAACTATCACTAGTATGTGTTTACAAGCTATAACAATGCCCAAACAACTTTGAAGATTAGCATAGTAGAAAACAAGAGCTGTAGAAAACAAGTCTACCAATTTTCTGATCCCTTTCTTTGTTAACCATAGCAGATTGAGAGAGAATCTTACCCATTTACCTCCTCTAACAGATGTGGCAGTTTCCCTACTTGTATTTTGTAGAACCTAGTGATTCAATATACTGGCAGTACCCAGTTGTCAATCAGCCTCATGTGGTGCAAATCTGCTGATGGTGTCTATCTGGACAGTTGGTCCATGTGAAGCAGGCTAGAAGTGCTGGATGAATCTGTATCAACACCTAGGCTCTGTCCAGACATTACTCTTGAACTGGGTTTAAATTGACAAGCTCCGGGGAGCAGGGGTGGGTGGCCTGCCTCGCGAGCGATGGGAGCAGCACCCAGACGGAGCTGCGCGATTTGGGTGTGCACCTAGAAGCGGAGGTGATCCAGCGCCAGCATGACGGTCCTCTGGAAGGGATATGGGTTCGTGATTCTCACGGGTGCAGCCAACTTTGTCATGGTACTTCATCTCGCCGTGAATGTTGGCAAGGCCTGCAAGAAGCACAAGGTAGTGTATCCTGTCATGTACAGTGCAGATCCTGAGAATGAGCATCGCTTCGACAGCATTCAGCGAGCCCACCAGAACTCGTCGGAAGTATACCCTCCTTCCTGTTTTTCCTAGCTGCTGGAGGTGTTTACCACCCGCATATAGCTTCTGACTTGGGCTTGACCTGAACTGTTGGATGAGTTATTTATTTATGCATGTGGCTACTACACAGGCGATCCCAGCAAGCGGTATCGAGGACCCTCTTCGCCTTGATGGGCACAACTGCGTGCTCTGCTTTCCAGCATCTTGGCTGGGTTAAATCTGGTTTGGGTGGTGGGCCCAGCAGCTGTCATTGAAGAACTAGAGGGGTTTAAGAACTCTCATTCATCTTGAATGACTTACCTTTATTTCCGGTTGTCATTTTTTTTTTCTAAGTATAATAAAAACTTACCTGGCATCAGTCTCATACCCGAAAAAAAAAAATTGTCCAGCTCACTTTCCTTTAGGTGACATAAATCTGAGATAAGTACTTCTCTCAGCCCTTCCTTGAGGGGTTACTCTCACCTTCTCAATTGTCTTCCGCTGTTCCCCCACACTTCTCAAATAGGCTCTTGCATTGGAAGTTTGTCTCATAATTTACTCCTGGGAGAAACTAAATTGAGATACCTGCAACTGCTGGGAGTAGAGAAGAGAAAGGTCATACAAGTTGGGATGCATCCATCACTGATAGCCGCTTGGGGATTCCCTCTTCTAGGCGCTAAAGTCTAGTCTTAGGGCTGCAATTACTGAATTCCTGAGTTCCGCTTGACTCTGTTACCTCCAACTAAAAGTTTTAGAGATGACATTATCTATTTTTTTCTTAATTAATAACTCATATACATTTACACACAGCAGGTGATGGATAGATAGGTGACATGACAGATTGATAGATGATAGATAGTTGTCAGTTTCAGTGCTCTTTCAATGCATTTTTTTGAACATTCCCACTTTCAAAATGTCATCTTCTATGTTCTTCAAGAATGAATGAGTCAACTCTGCAGACTACTGTAGATTTCATTTGAAATACAGAGAATTAATCGTAGGCTTAGTCCTACTTCAGAAAGGTTTTCTTTTTACTACTTCCTTGGTTCTTTAATACAACTTTCTTATTGCCTATACCCCAAATTTTAGAAACCATGACTAAAAATGATCTTTATGTCACTGCACTGAAATATTCTTTTTTAAAAGTTGTTACATGTATTTTTCAATTATATCTAGACTGATTTCCAAAACTAGAGAGACACAAGGGCAAAAGTCAGGACAATATTTTCTGCTTAACATTAATAGTTATTTCTCAAAAAAATATGTATCAAATTCTGTTCTAAAATTAACATATATGAAAACAAAGTGAATCTTGCTGTAGAACACAGTTACAATTTGTTTTGTATTTCTATTTGAAGTGAATTCATTAAAATTCTCACAGAATAAAAATATCTCAGGTTGACTGAAAGGCTACAGCACAATTTCAAACTTTGTCAAACTGTTCAACTTATTTCAAAAAACAGACTAAATTAATAAAGCAAAATATCTCCATCTCTATTTCTTTATAGCTTGTTTTGAATAACATATTATACTCTTCCCCCAAAACACTGCCCCTAAATTATTAACTTTATCTTCACAAGAAATAAGTCAACTGGGTTGGTTGTGTCATTGCACTCAATTCATCAATGCAGTAAAGGATGAGAATCCTGTGTCCTTTACGAATGGTCAACATACTTATTTCTAAATTTGCATCCCAGTTCCTCCTACCTCAGAGAAATATATGTATATAATATCCTACTTTGCCACAAACAAATCTTGTATTAAAATTGGCAGCTAGGAAAACAGTCATTAAACTACAATTCACAACCATTCTGCATTACTTTAAACCACAGGCATCACTCAGGATACCTGTAGCAAGAACTGTGCCCTGCCCTGTGTGACAGGTACACCACTTGACTCATATATTCCACCCCATCACTGTTATTGCTACCAAAACAAACAATGTCCCATCAGCTTCTGTCCAAAATATGTGATTCAGTGGCTTTGTTTAGACACTTTGTAGAAAGAGCATTTGTCTTCTAAGATCTCAGACTCTACACTTCTGCCCTAAATCCTATAATTTTCACTTACCTTCTATTTCATTTCCTCTCCATTCATCTATCACCTCACTTCTGCCTTAAAGCATACCCAGGACATTTACTATTAAAAGAAAAGAAAAAAAAAAAACCTCAACACTATGGCTTCCAACTAGTATATATTTTATTTTTTCTTCCATTTTTTGGCGGGATTTAGGACTTCACAATCTGTCTCTAGAAAAAGTTAAACACACACACACACACACACATATATATATATATATATATATATATATATGTTATAAATGCTGAAATGTATATATAGTTTAAAAGATATTAAATGGTACTAATGAAAAATACCCCTTTCTCCCACATTTTTACCAGTAGCCCAGCTGTCTTTCCCAGATGCAATTGCTTTTATCATTGTATGTTCTTCCAGAGATAGTCTAAACATATTCAAGCATGCATGTTCATATCCTGCATATTTCTCCAAAGAATTGATTGTGTGCAATGCATACTGATCCAAGTGTTAGTTTTTCCACCTGAGACTATCTAGAGGCTGCAACATATCAGCACATTTGAAACAACTCAGGTTTATTGTTGTTTTTATTTTTTTTCACTGTTTTCTTGCTTGTTTTTTCTACTGTTGCTCAAAAGTGATTTCCTGAAGGTACCACAATTTACTTGCTGGTGAGTGCTTAAGTACCTCAAATGTTTGACATTTTTTTTTTATTTTAAAGAAAATAGGACAAAACAAAACAGAACAGAATGAAAAAAGCAAAAGAAAACAGTATAGAGTCAAACATAATATAGCATTTCAAAGGAGAACACTGCAAGCTATACAGGTTTTCAAAACATAACAACAGGAGATTAACAATGGTTACCCTAGTGTCTCTTGCTTTCTTCAAAATGGTTGT
>RJWT010027673.1:0-15437 GCA_004365215.1 Cuniculus paca
CCTCCAGCTCCTGGTGGCCTCTGGTCTTACTTTACATCTCTAAGAACTTGCCAATCTAAGTATTTCACATAAATGGCATCACAGTATTCATCCCTCGTGCCTGGCTTATGTCTTCAGGTTTCACCCAGGCAGTAGCATGTGTCACAATTTCCTTCCTCCTGGGGCTCTGCAATCTCCCTTCGTATGTGGAGGCTACACGCGTCTGTCTGTTTACATGCTGAAGGGATGTGGCTTGTCTCTGCCTTTAGGCCACTGTCAGTACAGTACTGCTTTGCCCTACTGACTGCTTCACACCTTCCAAAGCAAGCACAAGTTCAAGGATGTTTTCCATTCTCTGACCCCAGCCATAGTTAAAGCAAGGTTTCATCACACCAGTCCATACCTCAAGTAAAATATTTTGCTGACTTCTGAGCCTCACTAGCACTTAACATCTGGCACTTAGCATTTTTTTCCCTAAGAGTCTCCTATGTTACAAATATACCTGGAAATAAAACCACAGAGTTGTGAGGGCCACACAAGATCAACTTTCCAGGAGAAGGCCAAATTGTTTTTTTAGGATTATTCTATTTGAGACCTTTAAATTTTAATTGCCAGAGGCTTTTAAGGATTAATCAGGGTCACACCTGCTCCCCCAGCAAATGGAGACATCATGTCTACATCTGTAAACCAACACGGAGCCTGGGGCCACCAAGAACCCAACCAGGACTCTGAGAGCCCAGGAGCTCCTGCAAATCCGCCCCATGGGCCCTGGAGTACTTCCGGGCAGCCTGAGGCACACACTTGCCATCTGATGGAGATCCCAAAGCTCAAGGGCCCCCCAGGGTCTGTTTCTACAGTTCGCCAGGCCCAGGGAAAAGTGTCCCTGTGGTAGCTACAGGATCCTCACCACGCCAAAACTGCTCAACAGAGCCCTTCCCGGCAGGATCTGGAAGACACTTCCCCAGCAGAGCAGAAACAACTCATTAGACAGGAACTTGAACCCATTCCTGCAGCCCAGACCCACACGGCAAGAGCACAGAGCAAGGACCAGCTGTGGAGCTATGTAATTACCAAAGACCACCTCGCTGCCTACTGGTTTAGAGTTGCTCACTGGGGTAAATATTCCAACCCTATAACTACTGCCAGTGTGGCCCAAGGGTCACTCTGACCTGAATTTTGTTTTCTCCAACTGGTTTCCTTTATTGCTGTGGGAGCAGAAGGATTTGCATGATAGGAGCTTGAAGGCATTCTGGAAGATTCCAAATGCAGAAGTGGCCACCGGAAAACCGTCTCGGGTGTTTCAGGGTCACCGAGGGTCCATCACTGGTCTGTGGAAAGAGGGTGTTCCTGGCGACACTCTGGCGGGTTCAGTTGTAAACGGTGGCCACTTGGAGCACAGTCTGGCTTCACAACACTGATGTCCCATGACCTGCCTGTGTGGCTTTCTGTGTGTCTGACTTTAGAAGAAAAGATCTCACAGCTACTAGAGGAAGGGCTTCACTGGACACATTCGAGAAAAGCAATGGATTGCTTTTAACTAGCTGAGCAATCAACCATGCACAGGAGATGAAGGAGAACACAGCACAGAAAGCACGCAGCATGCTCAAGTGCCTTCCATTCACAGTGCCCTTTAAGAGCCAACGCTAGGAAACAGCAAGTCTCGGGGTGCCAACCTCACACATCTTCTGCTAAGCTCATCAGCACCCCTATCAAAGGATCAGGAAGGCTCTTGCAAGACACACAGCTCACAGCAAATGAGGTGCCACCTACTTGGGTAAGGAAGGGCTGTCAACACGTCATCAGGCATCTTTGGAGCATAGTCATGAGGGGGAAAGGGAGAAACTGCCAAGACTCCCTGTGTGCTCCGGCCAGCAAGTCTAGACTGAGCTGGACACTCATACCACCTGGCACCAAATTCGAGGGAGACATGACTTGGCGGGAAACATGGCCACATCCACAGCACACCATGACACACCCTGCGAGGCACCACAGCTAGCAGAGTCACTCGCAAACGTCCGCAGCACTGAAAGCTGCCCCTTCCAGTGGCCCCAAATACTATCCCAGTGACATATAAATGAGACGTGGGGAAATAGGGCGGGGGTGACCACACATCAATTGGGCAGATATCCCTGAAAACTAGGGTGATGAATCGGATGCAAACATTACTGAAGGAACTTGTCCAGGGTCACACAGAAACCAAAACAGCCAAGGTCTGACCTTGGTAGAACACAACTGCAAACTGTAACACACTGCCGCCTGCCGTCAAGCACTTTCTCTTCCACAAACACACTGAGATACTCGTATGTGAGCATGTGCGTGTATGTGCACACGTGTGACATGCACACCTACATGGATGTGCATATTCACACTCTTCAAAGGACTCTGACAAGTTGTGGAGTGAGTTTAGAGTTGGAGAATTAAGTCTTATGGGTCACTGACCTCCCAGCCTTTCTCCTTTCTGCTGTGCTGCAGACCCAGATCTGATTTAAGCACAGACCCTCATTCACATGGCTGTGTGGGGCATGAAAGCCCAGTATGGCTCTCAATGGTCTGAGTCCTTGCTGGTCATGGGCTTAAGGTGAGAGCATCTGACCCAGTTCTGACTCCTAAGCAGCTACGGCAGGTGAAGCAGGAGGAAAATTCCAGAGAAGTCGTCTCAGTGTTAAGAAGGAATGGCACAGAGATGAGATGCCTCATTTTACTCAAGCTGAGTGTGGCCAGGCGGCCTCAAACTGGCAGCCATTTTGCCCCAATGAGGGAGGCAAATGTACAAGTAGAGCAAAGGTCCAAATGTCCAAGTAGAGAACACTTCAGCGGAGATGAATATGCTCTGGTCTTTGACCAATAAGAATGTGAATTAATCAAATTGAGCACCCTGCTTCCAGACTTATCACTGTGTAAGCCAATCCATTTTCTTGAGTGATATAGCCATCTGTGTCCAATTTCGTTACCTGCAGCCTAAGACATCCTTATGTATCTTCTGCCAAGGTTCCCACTTCACAAAAAAACACTACACAAGAATATTCAGATGCTCCTAAGGTGACATCACAGGAAGTAAAAATTTCTCACCATTTTTTGAATGGGCAAGTTTCAGTACTGCTATCTCGGCTTTCCCCTCTGCCATCTGCTGTGACAACACGTGGCAGGTGTAGAAGGGGCAGCTTTGTGACCGCACTCTACCAAATTGTACACGTGTGTATTATGGTTGCAGAGGAAAGATCTTGCTTCAACTCCAAGAACAAAGTTTCTTCACAGAGTATAATTCTATTGTATGTCGGGGGTTGGTGCTGTTGTTTGTTTTCTGATGCTATCAGGCATCCTGGCACTCAGGACCATATACCGGGATCTATTCTAAATGAAGTAACTCGCTTTCTAAAAAACAACCATCAGCAAACGCTGCATTACTGACAACACACCACAATGCATTGTGCTGATATATTCCACAGACTCCAAACATTCTTCTCCAAGTATCCAAGCTTCCTGCTGCTTCCCTGGAACTCTTCTGGGAAGCTCCACCCACACACGACATCACTGTTTCCACAGCAACCCATGAATTTCATAATGAGCAGACCAGGGAAGGAAGAAGACAAGAGCGAAGGGGAAAAATACATACACGGAACCATAGGAGAAATCTGTGAAATATTAAGCCAGTTGCAGCTTCTAAATACTTGTGTGTGAATGCTAAACATTCAAATAAAAATTCCCACTGCTGTCCCAGTATACAAGGTCAATACCCCCATCTGGAGATTCACATGCTTTTCACAATGGGTAAAAATTGTAAAGCGTAGGAATGGTAAGGGGATTAGAAATCAAAACAAATTCAGCAAACCTGAAGCTTTTATGAGGCTCAGTCAGGGATTCTGAGAGAACCAGGAAAACAAAGGAGGTAAATCAGAAGTATTTCTTAACTCCAAGCAGTACTAGCTCATTTCCATCAATAATGTGAATGGAGACTCATCATCAAGACTGCGGACAGAAAGTTCCAGTTCCCTACACAGAGCCCCCTGGTGCTCGGGATCCAGAAGCCAAGGGCCTCAGCTGTCTCCTGTCCAGGGTGTTTATGCAGCCCCAATCTGCGAGCGCTCACTCTAGGTGAGCGGCACTCTAGGGTGACAAGAGGATCTCCCACCGCCACTTACCATCCTCAAAAATTGCTCCTATTTCAAAAGATAATTCCGAGCTGTGCTCTGCTTCACACGGGTACACTGCGCGAGCCTTCCGATTGATAACACTGCAGAAGGAACACAAAAAAAGACTGGAATGAAAGCATGAAGAACGGGGAGAGCGAAGCCTTCTGGTCACTCCCAGCCCTGCCTCCCATTCCCCACATCTCATTACAGGTCACTGGCGGGGCAACTCCTTCCAGAAAAGGAAGGAACACAGACAAGGACAAAGGCAGGCAAAGTCACAGTACTCGACTTTCAAGTAAGTGGTGGATTTCAAAGACAATGTTCTCCTTAGGGAGCCTTTCCGGGGAGCTGTGCTGAACCACTTGTCTAATTCCCCCAGCCTGGTGGGAAGAGCTTGTCTGGCGCTCAGTGTTGTTGCAACCACGGGGTGCATTCGCCTCCTAAGCACATCAGCTGCACATTAGGAAAAGCATCCCCGTGTGCACAGGCCAGCAGGGGAGGAAGAGGCACATGCTAAACAGGCTGACAGGGAGCACTGATTTCAATCCGTGCACCATGACCCCTGGAAGGGGCTTGAACGCAGGACCCGGTACATGCAGGGCAAATATTCCACCCCGTGTTACATCCCCAATCTTTTCTGTTTAATGGTACTAGGGATTAAACCCAGGGCTTTGAACATGCTAGGCAAACACTCAACTACTTCGCTATAAAATCTGCCTGTTGTTGTTGTTGTTGAGACAGAGTCTTGGTAAGCTGCCCAGGCTGGCCTTGAACGTCCAACCCTCCTGCCTCAGCCTTCCAAGACTGGGCTTACAGTATGTGCTACTAATGTAGGCTCTGGTGTTTATTTTGACTACTGCAGAAAGGTACCGAGACTCAGCTTCTCCCTTCCTGTCGAAACCTCCTGTGTGCCCTTGTGGGAGGAGGGGGGAAACCATACTTTCAGTCAGATATGAACCAATGTGGAAGGAAGTGCTCTGCCTCATCAGAGCTGGGAAAGCCACTCCTGGTAAGCGTGACCTTAGCCAAACCCCGGACAGATGCCCCTGCTAAAGGTCAGCTCCTCCGACTGCTATAGAACCAGCCATCAAATGGCCGTTCTGCCTTCCTTTAAACCAAGGTTATGCAGGATATTCATGCACAAGAAGTTCTTTCAAAATGACTAGTTTTAAAATGCACAGCTAGCACCAAAAAGACAGAATAGGTTCAAGCAGCTCTCACGGAAGTCAAATTCCTCTGAAAACTGCACAGTTGCCTGTGTGTCCACAGAAGGCTCTCTATCCACTACAGACTGGCAGTATCTCTTTAAAAACTGCATCTGCACTGAACACGTACATACTTTGCTCTTGTCATTATTCTATGAACAATAAACTATAACAATTATTACTTACCAGTTTATACTGTGTTGGATACTAAGTTATCTAGAAATGATTTAAAATATATAGGAGGAAATACATAGGTTACAGGCAAATACAATCCCATGTTGTCTAAGAGACTGGAACACAGACATTTTCATTTGTGTAAGAAGAGGGCCCAGAACCAGTCTCCTTAGGAAACCAAAAAAATGACTGTGCTTGCCAATGAAATAAAGCAGAGAGTCACACAAAGTTGGAAATGCTGGCCATGAGGCCCAGAATGCCAGGGGCGCCAGGGCAAGCCTGTTCCAGCACAGAACACAGGTTTATAGAGCCCCTTCTGGGAGCCACCATTGTATTTTATATCATGCCTCAAACCACATACCTTTCCGGTGGCTTGTCAGCTCTGGTGGCAGCAGGAGAGGTGGGAAAAGGAGATGAACTGAGTGAAGAAGATGGAACAGCTGGGTTGGGGCCTGGTGTGGTTGGAGACTGTGGGTTAAGCCACTGGGCCATAGATGATCGAGTCTGGCCTGGGCTAAGGATGGAAGTTGGAAGGACAGGATTAATAGCATGAAGGCCACAGAACTCACTCCCCATGTACAGCAACCAGTTCTCAGAAGACCAGCTCTTGCATCTCTCTCCAGACTAGTAGGAGCACAGACCTCTCTATATCCTCCCAGGCCTTAACCCAAAGTACCTAGCAACCACCCAGAAGTCAGCCACAGACTGAAACCAGAGCTATCGCATTGTACTTCTGCAGACTTGTGGGGAAGATCCAATCTGTTCAGTCATGTGCCAAAAATGGTTTGGATGTTCGAGGTATAGATTTTCTTCCTCTCCGCCTGTGATTACATTCTGATAACCCCATTATAACCTGACAATAGTATAAGCCAAAGGTGCATTTAATGCACCTACCCTACCAAACATCTTAGCAACGCAGTACACCACAGAGCATCTGTCGTTTCTCTTCATACTCCTACAGCTGGCTGGGAGCTGGAGATCAGGACTACTCCCCAACACCGAGAGAGAGGACCCTACCACCTATCACCAGCCCAAGAAATGATCAGAATTCAAAGCATAGTTTCTGTGGAGTGAGAGTCACTCTGACATTTTCATAAAGTTGGAGAATCCTAAGTCAAACCATCCTAAGTTGGGGACCATCTACATTTATTTCTTTTTTACTTAAAAGGCAAATCACAAGAATCTTAAGTCAAGCTGGGCCTGGTGGTGCACATCTGTAATCCCAACACTTGGGAGGCTGAGACAGGAGGATTGTTTCGAGTTCGAGACCAGCCTGGGCTACAAAGTGAGTTCAAGGCCAGTCTGAATGACAAAGGCTGGGGATCTAGCTCAGTGGCCTAAGCGCCTGCCTGAAAAGCACGAGGTCGTGAGTTTGATCCCTGGTGCCACAAAAAAAATAAATAAAAAGAATCTTAAGTCAAGTCTTTGCCTGTAGCTGCCAAAGATCAGCACACAATATTTTAATATTTAAAGCACTTTCAGTGGGTCATATATGTGTGGCAACTCAGGAAAATAAATGGGACATTAAAGGTTAGGATTCCCATAGAAAGAAGGAAGACTGGCACTGAAGATTAAGTAACCAGTGAACAGCAAATGATACGAGCACTCAGTACTTCCAAACTGAAAAGGATGATCAATGAAAGACTTCCGGAGAGTCTGTAAATACATCAACACGTGGTGCTGTGAGTTATTCTTCAGCGATCTCAGACATGGAGCCCTGTGTGTGGTATATGAAGCTTCCTTCCAGAGTATAGTACAGAAAACGCTTTTGTAAAATTCTCGCTCTGTCCCCCATGCTGGGAATCAAAGCCAGGCCTTGTGGATGGAAGGCAAGTCCCCTACCACCAAGCGACACCGCCGGCCCCTTGACTATTTTCAACACAACTGCATTCGACGTGCACCACACCCGGACACTCGCTACCACAAATTCATCCTCTTCAGCACAGACCAGTTCCCATGAGCAGCTTCCCTGCGGCTCTGCAACGCTGAGCCCATCTTTACCTCTTCGGTAGCAGAACCGGTGCCATGGTTTGTCCACTTTGAATCCAACAGAGCTCCCGGGCTGCACCTCTCTGCCTCCGCTCATGAGGAGGACGTTCCTCTTGCACCGCTCCGGGCCTTCACTGCCAGCATGGTCTCCTTACCAGTCCCCAGCCCACTATCCAAGGCCGCCACACGGAGCAACCTTACGGCAGGTCTACCCCGTTCTACCTCCAAGAGCCTCACGCCGCTCCCGCAGCCTCCCCAGCCGCCCTTCCCACCTCTGCCTCACGTTGGCCCTCTCTGCCCTGCTTCTTCCTCCTCTGCCTGCTCAGGAGACGGGGCACCTCCGAAGCCTCGTCTCACCTACACGTGTGTGGTAGGCTGGACTGAGTCGCTTTCTGATGGTGCCACGTTTTTCTCTTGCCCTTGTGGCAAGATCAGGTCCTTAATTCTTTCTGTAGCCCTCACTAAGACAGCTGCAATGCTAGGCACACGAAATGTTCACCTGACAAAAGCAAACCAATTCTGAAGTTCGAAGACTACATTATTGACTTGGTAGACAAGTTGCTTAACTTATGCTCAGAAAAAAAGGGAAAAAAGGAGCAGCAGCAACAACAAAAAAAACATTATTCTTTAAAGAACTTATTTACAATTCCCCCATCCAGCCATTTATTTGGGAGTCATAAAACCTATTTCATTCTAAGCCAAAAAATCTATAAATCTTAAAGTATCTGAATCATCAGCTACAAAAGGCACTCAATCCTTCAGCAGAAGATGGATCTTTAATGGCATCTTACTCATCAGGAAGGCAAAGGAGAGGAAGGGGTGAGTGACGCTCTGACAGGGAGTTTAAGGCTACAGCTAAGCCCAACGATTGCCATGAAATCTCCCGGCAATTGCTCAAGGCTCTTCGGGGCAGTGGTGGCAGATGATGAGCTCTTGGACCACACCCCCATCGACTCTGCCTCACTGCAAGAGGCCAAGAGGTTAAAAGGCGGCCATCCATCTGCTTAGAGGGAGGACCGCTACCGGGCAAAGATAAACAACGTGACTATTTACAAGGACCTTAAAAACAAAGATCATAAATTGTAGAGCTATTACCTACTTAATACATGTTTATTTTAAAAAGATTCACTTACTCTATTTCTTCATGAAGAGACACTATCCCTTCATTTTGGGGAAGTGGAAGAATTCTGGGAAGAATAAGTGCAGAAGATAAGGTCGGTCCCTTAGTTTTCCCCATTTCATTTCAAACAAGGAAGTCAGAATGAGCAATCCCTGGCCAAGATCAAATTTTAACATTCACCTGTGATGTTTCTTCTGAGAGCTTTCTGTTGTTGTCCCACACATACACATGATATGTAATCCAGCAGTAACTAATTTCCCAACATAACCTTTCAGATTTCTCCGTTAAATTTAAATTTCGGTGTCTGCTTTCCTGGCTTTTCCTCGCACTAGCTCAGAAGCCTCAGCTACACACATCTTCGGACCTCAGAATCCCACATGGGCACAAAGGCTGTGCAAGCGGCAGCACTCAGTCCAAGTGCCGAAGGGCAAGTCTGGAGAGAGTCCTCACGGAAATGAAGCCTGAGTCCCGCAGAGACCTGCAAGCTGTGGGAAAGAGGAGACCTGTGTAGCTGAACAAGGTTTGGAAGGCAGAGGAGAGGGGCTGTCTAGACAGAAGGAACTGTTCACTGTCTTGTCCTCTGGGATGGAGTGAGGATAAGGTCACCGAATGTACTCTACCCATACAATGAGTCGGCGCGGCTGTCAGCAGAAGTCAGAGGATGGGCGTTTACAGGGGTCTCCCAAAGTCAAGTTGTCCCTGTGCCTCTGAGAGCCAAAGACTGTAAAGACGGGCTTCATTATAATAACCATCTCCTACTTTCCAGAATTTGGATAATTTTCCTAAAAGCAATAAAGAAATTTTAATACCTATATTTTCTCAAAAAGTAGTAGAGGAAAATATCGACCTTAAAAAGATTTTCTGATAGTTACAATATCTTTTATTTTAAAACGAAAAAATAAAAACAATGATACAGAATTTCAAAACAAAATAGGAGATTAACACGTGTTAATATACTGCATATTGTCTTCAAAGTAGTTGCTCAGATTACAAGATACTCACATGAAAAAATGATAATGAAAACACAAATATTCTTTGATGAGCTAAGACATTAGTAGTATTATCTTTCATATGTGTGTGTGTGTGTATGTGTGTGTGTGTGTGTGAGATCTTTTCTCTTTTCTTTCCCCCATCCTAGTTGTTCTTTCCTTTTGAGCAGCTTCTTACCCTTTCACTTTCACAACATCTATTGTATATTTTTTATTTATTTACTCTTTTAGTTTTTTACACAAAGGAGACAAAAAATGTTTACACATGCAGGTCTGATTTATTTCACTTATGAGTATGATCTCAAGTTGCATCCATTTACCTATAAAAGCCTAGAGTTTATCCTTCTATTTATACCTGAGTAGTACATGCCATTGTAGAAAAATGCCACATCTTCATCCGTTCTGCAGTTGATGGGCATCTGGGTTGTTTCCAAGATTTGGCTATTATGAATTGTGCTGCTAGAAACATGGTGCACATACATTGCTGTGGCATGATGTTTTCAATTCTTCTGGGAAGATACCCAGAAGGGGAATAGCTAGGTCAAATGGAACTTCCAATCCTCGTTTTCTGAGGAATCTCCACACTGATTTCCACAATGGTTTCACCAAACTACACTTCCACTGACAAGGAAGGGTTCCTTTTTCCCCACAGACTCACCAGCATTTGTTATTGGTTGATTTATTAATGACAGCCATTCTTCCTGGCATGAGATGGAATCTCACTGTTGTCTTAATTTGCGTATCTCAAATGACTACTGACCTTGAGCATTTTTTCATCGATTTATTTGCCACTTACATTTCATCTGACAAGTGTGTATTCATCTTGGATGCCCATTTTTGGATTGAAATTCAGGGGGGTCTGACTTTTTTAAATTCTTTATACATTCTAGATAGAAGTCCTGTGTCAGAGGGACAGTTGGCTAAAATTTTCTCATTATGTGGGTTGTCTTTTCACTTTGTTGGTGATTTCTTTTGATGTGCAAAAACTTTTTAATAAGATGAGATCCCAGTTGTTTGAAGTACTTCCTGTGCTGTTTGTGTTTTGTTCATAAACTCTCTGCCTACACCTATGTCTTCGAGATTTCTATCTACTTTGTCTTCCAGTAGACTGCGTTTCTGTTTTAATATTTAGATCTTTGACCCATTTTGATTTTAGTTTAGTACATGCAAGGGTCTAGTTTAAGTCTTCGGCATGTGGAAAGTCAGTTTTTCAGCACCATGTATTAAAGGGGCTTTCTTCCACTGAACATGTTCGGCCCCTTTGTCAAAGATAATGTGGCTGAGTGTGTTTGTAGCTGTGTCTGTGTCTTCTATTCTGTTCCACTGATCCTCAGGTATGTTTTTTGCCACTACCATACTGATTTTATTACAGTAGCTTTGTAGTATAATTTCAAGTCAGGGATTGTGATGCCTCCTGCCCTTGTCTTTGTTGCCCAGGTTTGCCATTGTTATCTTAGATCTCTTCTATTTCCAGATGAATTTTAGGAGTGCTTTCTCTACATCTGTGAGGTATGATAAATGCATTTTGATCCGGATTGCATTAAATCTGTATAATAATTTCAGGAGTACGGCCAGTTTCACAATGTTGGTTCTTCCTATCCATGAGCAAGGGATATCTTTCCATTTTCTGAAATCCTTTTTGATTTCTTTTTCAAAGTACAGTAATTTTCAATGTATAAATCTTTTACTTCCTTTGTTAGATTGATTCCCACGAATTTTTTTTTTGGATGCTATTGTGAAGGGTATGGTTTCCCTAATCTCTCTCTCAGTGAGTTTGTTCTTTGTGACATGAATACTATTGATTTTTGAGTGTTGACTTGGTATCCAGCTATGCTACTGAACTTGGTTAATAAGTCTAGAAGTCTTTTGGTACAGTTTTTGGAGTCTTCTATGGAAAGTATCATGCTCGAGCCAGGAATGCAGGGTTGGTTCAACATACACAAATCAATAAATGTAATACACCACAACAGAGCCAAAGACAAAAATCACATCTCAATAGATGCAGAAAAATCATCTCAGTAGACACAGAAAAAGCTTTTGATAAAGTCTAACACTCATTCATGACAAAAACCCTACAGAAAATCAGAATAGATGGTCTTTACCTCAATCTGATAAAAGCCATATATGACAAACCAACAGCCAACATCATGCTAAGTGGACAGAAACTGAAAAAGCTTTCAACCTAAAAGCAAAAACAAGACAAGAATGTCACTGTCACCACTTCTGTTCAGTATAGTTCTGGAAACATTAGCCAGAGCAATTAAACAAGAAAGAAATGAAAGGTGTAAGGATAGGAAATTATCATATTTACAAAATCTTGAAGGAATACTAACTAGGGCTATCTTTATGGGATCCAACCCATCACACAGACCTGAGAGTTTTTCTCAATCGGGGCTCCCTAATACATCCACATAGATAATGAAGTCATCACCTCTCCTATCCACCTGGAATGGTTCTATCCAATCCATGTATCAGGTAGGAGACCACTCTCCATGGGTCTCTCATCTTTCTACATACATAGTGGACAAGAGGCATGGTACTGCTCTGCTTTGTTCGATCTTCTCAAGACTATTTTTATGGAAAATAGCCTTGCAAGATAGAGATTGTATCTCTCTGGAGTGAGGCATAGTCTTTACCCACCAGAAAAGATGTGGGTTTTCTAAACTCTGGGTTATTGTCCTATAGCACCCCACAGGGAGTGGTTACCTGGCCCACACTGTCTCACTCCATGACCCTGGGAACAGGTGCACAAAAGCACTGACACTTCCACTACTGTTAGTGCTGTGATTGGCAGGGTCTTTTGGGGCCAGCCAGGAATCACATACCTTCTGCCAGCATCAAGTAGGTCCCAACAGACCGAGTAGTTTGCAAACAAGGTACAATTTCAGAGCACACATCGTTCTTCAGAGTCTCAAACTCAGAACTGAGAAAATACTCAGATTGAGGGTCTTTGGGTTAAAGAGCAAAAATGACCAGGTTTGAGGATAATAAGCTCAACGCATGCTAGAACATAATAAAATAACTTGAGTAACCTTTTCTATCAATGCTCAAGTTTAAAGTACTTTTTAAAATCTAATTATTACCTCCTTCCCACTGCCCCTTGAACTAAGCATTTTTGATTGGCAAGACTATCCTAGAGCACAAACCACTGAATCTATTCAATGATGAGCTACCAGCCATTCATACAAACTACCTGAGGGCCACAAATTCCTTGAAAGCCAAGTTGTGGTCTGCAAAAATGGAGAAGTCTACTCTTCCTCAAGAGTTCATAAACCACATTTACCAAAACAGACATGTTTTACCACAAGAGAACACTAAAGTCTGTGTGCCATCTTTCCAATTAAACACTGCACTGCAAGTCCTCCTTTGCGGTGGGATGACTCCATTCTCCAAAGAGCCCGCATCACCGGAACATCTCCTTCTCAAGGAGAGGAGAACCAACAGAGACAAGAGCATGCCACTGAAACACATCAAGATGTCAAACTGCTAGCTCAGAAACACATTCCTCAAAACACCTGTGAGTCAGTGTGACTGAGACAAGAGAGAAATTTGCAGGAGTAGAGGTGTGGGGGAGGGGGGGGTAGAGGAGTTGAGAAAGACAACAGGCTGGAACCAGAATATGCATGTGTGTGAAGGACATAGGGAAATCTCTGCTATAAAAAGAATCAACACTCCTGCTTTGGAAAAACAGGTTGAATCTCCAGGAAAGACAGTATAGGTCCTGCAGGGGCGGTGGGGCAGTTAAGCAGAAACAGGAAATTATGGCAGTAGCTGTCTATGTGTACACTTTATGGAGTTTATTTTATCAAATGTAATAAATCAGCAGTCCAGGCTGCTTCTGAGTCAAACTGCGATCCGATCTTCTCCAGTACCAGACTGTATGCTCCATGCATATTAAAAACTTTCTGGCAACAGAAGAGCACAAATGTTTTGGAAAGGCGGGAGGGGGCTAGGGCCTTAACCGTGAAAACTCACCACCAGCTGCACAGAGCCTCAGGAGAACTCCCGCAGCTGACAGACATTTCTTGCATAGCACAGACGGGTCTGGCTTTGGGTGGCACTGGTGATATAAACGCCTGATTCCAGGCTCTTGGAGCATTGAGCACAATTTAAAATTCAAGGAGGTAAAGCAGGGAAAACAATGTCAAGAAATGACAGCTTCTCTGAGTGACTAAATCCCCCAAATACCAAGATATTTGACTATGACTATATGATATCAGAATCAAATCAGAAGTTTGCACTGGGATGAAAAGATTTTAAAATCTCATTTGCAAGGTCTCTGAGCAGGAGCTAACACATTAGTGAAATGATCTTTCATGCCAGCCTGGGAAAAAGTACAGCATAAGTCTAGAACAGCTGTCCTGGGCAAAAGTGTTTGAAAATGTTAATAAAGACAGAAGGAAATATTGTAGATCTGTATATGATTGGGAAATCTCTGTTCAAATAAATGCCGTAGTTATTCCTTAGGTGCCAGAGTGGGAAGATTCCACAGCAAGCACATTGTTTGGTTCCAAACAAGCACGTGGAGGGGGAAGAGAGAAGCCAAGGGCTGTGCCCAGAAAGTCACCCTCATGGCATCCACAGGGCTGGATAAGAAAGCTTTCACTGCCCACAAGGAGACTCTGACATGAGCCCCTTGGGTCATCACTGATGGTCTGACAACTACTTGTCAGGCCCCATGCTAGGCTTTGGGGACACCTAGGGAGCTATGGCACTAGCTGCTCTTCAGCAGCTCCAGTCAGCAATCACGATGCAGCACACTAGAGCACCATGGAGAGGTGTGTCCAGGTCTCTCCCAGGAGCAGAGAAGACACTGAACCATCACTCAGACATGCAGCCAGGCTCTGGTGGGGGCAGCATCCACATGGGGCTCGTGTGACCTTGGTCAGTATCGTCCTCACTTCCCCACCCCTCCATGTACACCTGTACACTGACTGCACTGTGTGAGGAAAACTCACATACGCAGTTCACTTCCTCTCAGTGACTATTCACTCCATGACACCTGCACATGAGAAGACTCAATCTTGGAAAGGGCAAAGATTCAGCAGTAAGCCCTCTTTAGATAAGACACCACAGAGCGCAACTCCTCAAGTCTGCAGTGGCTACAGTACATCACAAGGAGAAGCATGGGATACTCGGAGGCAGGACTACGAGTTACTGGCAAGGAGAGATTGCCGAGGAATGTACTCATGGCAACTGTGATTGCCTGAAATGCTGCCATTCCACAGAGAGCCCCGAGTTCCAAAGCAGCTGCTGCTGCTGCCACCGCCACTGGCTGCCTGCATGCTCATCCTGCAGTTCTGACTTCCCAAGTTTACTCCTTTTTGTAGAAATAAAAGACACGATGCTACTTGCCAGCTAGTGGCTGTGGTGAAAAGAGAGAGAATGGCTCTGAGTGCTGCCCAGAGGTGCACAGTCTGCATCATCAGCCCACGCCTGGGTCATCTGCGACTAAAACTTGGCCATATAAGTAAGTCTTCTCAGGTAAAATGGAGAAGGTCATTATTCACAGGCTGCGCCACTTTGTAATCTAAGTGAGATAGTCTAAAACTGTATAGCACTGACTGGAGAATGGTAAGCACTCAATAAGGGCAGCTCTCACGAACAGCTGTATTTTGGAGCCAGACTTTGCCTCTATTCTAGGGCTACATCATCACTAACAAATCATTTTGTTACCACAAGATAGCAAGTAAGTTATATAAGAGCAAAAAATTACAAAGATATTAAAGGCATCTGATCATTTAAAAAAGAGAGAAGAGAAGAGAAGAGAAGAGAAGAGAAGAGAAGAGAAGAGAAGAGAAGAGGAGAGAGAAAAGAAGAGAAAAGGAGAGAGAAGAGAAGAGAAGAGAAG
>RJWT010027674.1:0-15443 GCA_004365215.1 Cuniculus paca
AATCAGCAGCACGCCATCCTCCCCTCCAGTTCTCCTTTTATGCTGTCGGTAATGACCCTCAGCTGGGCCTTCTACACCCAGCACCAGGCTAACTCAGTTCAGCTGGGTGTTATAAGCTGACTATTAGTTAATCCACCACAACTATATTGATCAGTGGGAAATCTCCTGATTCGTGGCAGAGTAACTAATTACATAATTCCATAAACTTGAAGGTACACTTGAATGAGAACTAAATGGAAAGGAGACATCTCTTCAGAAGAAATCAAAGGAGAAAAAAAAGAGAAGGAAGAAGAAATGCTACATTCAGATATTCATTCATTAATTCAAGGAATGTTGGGTTCCTGCCCCCGAAGAGCTTACAGTCTAATTCACACTAGTACCATGTATGTACAGCAGCCATCTCTAAGGAACCATCGCTTTGTGGATGCTGACTTTTTCTGGTTTAAAAAATAAAAATGAAGGCATGTGTACGTGTTTTCAGATTAAAATTCCTCCCTGTCTTTTCCTTTGGTAGTCCTGTTCCTGCTCTGGTCTCTTCTCTTCTAAGTGGTAGTTCTTCCACAAACCTAGCAGACTGTTTCTAATATCTGCTACATCAATGCACATTTTGATACTCAGAAAAGTGCAGAATAAGCACAGTCATGCACTACACAATGATGTTTTGGTCAGTGGTGAATCATGTATACAATAGTGGTTCCATACAATTGTTTTACCTACAAAGGTTGTAGCTGTCTTTGTTTGAGTGTATGATGTTTGCACATGAAATAGCCTAATGACGTGTTTCTCAGGAAATGTCCCCATCATTAAGTGACACATTACTGCACAAAAATACATAAATATTTAAACAAATTAAACTCATTCAGAATAGTGTCTCTGCCTTACTTTTGTGTAACCTATGATTTTTAAAGTTGAATGATAGCTAAGCAAAGAAATGACAACAAATGAGAAGCTAATGTAGTAGAAAGCCAATAGCTTTCCCCTGCCTTTAGGCCTGAGTTACTAACAGAGTATCCACCAGCTGCAGGTGGTGATTGAGTGCGTGAAATATGGCTAGTTTTGATTCAAGGTGTGCTGTGAATATAAATTACAACCCTGACTTTGAAGGCTCAGAACAACAACCAAAAGGAATTAAAATATATTGTTATTAATCTTGTCTATTGAGTATATGCTGAAATAATATTTTGGATATATTGGGTTAAGTAAATTATTTTTCTTATTGGCACATTTTAGATATACGTGTGATAACATTCATCACAGGGAATTTGTACCTGTACATGCTATATCTTGCTTCTGTTTTTTCCCCATTTCCCTTTCTTCCCTTCAAGCCCCCTTCTTCTCTATTTACAGAAGCTTTGCTTCCATTTTTTCCTTCTATTCTCTTTTTGCTTGTTGCCCCTCTCCCATTCTCCTTCTCGTTTGAACATTTTCTTCCTGTTTCCCAATATCTATTGTACATTTTGGTCCTTATTCACGCTTTCAGTTTCTCACATCAGAGAAACAATGTGATATTTATACACGTGTCTGATTCATTTCACTTAAGAGTATGGTCTCAAGGGGTATCCATTTAGCTAGAAATATCTCAAGTGTATCCTTCTTTATGGCAAAGTAGTACTCCATTATATAAAAAAATCCCACATCTTCTTTATCCATTCATCAGTTGATAGGCATTTGGGCAGTTCCCAAGATTTAACCATTACAAACTGTGCCACTATAAATATGGATGTGTACACATCACTGTGATGTGATGCTTTTAATTCTTTTGGGAAGGTATCAAGAAGGGAAATAGCTAGGTTGAATGGGACCTCTAGTTTTAGTTTTTTGAGGAATCTCTGCACTGATTTCCACAGGGGTTGCACCAGTGTGCACTCCCACCAACGGTGAAGAAAGGTTTCTTTCTCCTCACGGCTCTGCCAGCCTTTGTTATCAGTTGATTTTTTTTTAATGATAGCCATTCTTTCTGGAGTGAGACAGAATCTCAGCATTGTTTTAATTTGCATCTCTTGAATGACCAACGATGTTGAACATTCTTTCATGTATATATTAGCCATTTCTATTTCTTTATATCGAAAGTATCTATTCATTTCTGATGCCCATTTTTGAATTGGGTCTTTAAATTTGGGAGACTTGACTTTTTTTTTTTTAGTTCTTCATAGGTTCTAGATATTAGTCATTTGAGGAATAGCTGGCAGAAAATTTTTCCCACAGTGTGGGTTGTCTCTTCACTCTGTTGCTTTCTCTTGCTGTGCAAAGCTTTTTAAGGAGATGAGATCCCAGGTGTTGATTCTTTGTAATAGTTCTTGTGTGATGGCAGTTTTGTTTATAAAGTCTTTGCCTACATGAGTTCTACCTATTCCCTCTTCCAGCAGACTTAGTGTTTCTGTTTTAATATTTAGATATTTGATTCATTTCAACTTTAGTTTGTACATGGTAAAAGAGATGAGTCTAGTTTTAATCTTTGGCATGTGGAAAGCCATTTTTTCAGCACTGTTTATTAAAGAGGCTATCTTTCTTCCAGTGAAGGCATTTGGCTCCTTTGTCAAAGATAAAGTGGCCGAGTGTATATGGAGTTGTTTCTGCATCCTCCAATCTGTTCCATGGATCTTCAGATCTGTTTTGTTTTGTTTTGTTTTTTGCCAGTACCATCCTGTTTTTATCACAGTAGCTTTGTCATATAATTTCAAGTCAAGGATTATGACACCCCCTGCCTTGCCTCATTGCCCAGAATTGCTTTTGCTATTCTAGGTCTTGTCTGGTTCCAAATGAATTTTAGGATTGTTTTGTCTAATTCTGTGAGATATGCTATTGAAATTTTGATCAGGATTATATTAAATCTAAGGAAAATACTACTAAAATTAATTTAGCCTGTTTCTTTTTTGTGTGGCTATGAAACATTTTAAATTTATAATTGCTTAAGAAGCTTGTACTACATACAGGGTAATACTGCCCTGGGCAATTCTTTCCTTAAAACAGCCAAATGGATGGTGGAATTGTTTAGTTTTGAAGATTTAGAGAGAAAAGTAAGTAGTTTATCTCAGTGTATACTCTGAGTTCAGAAAAATTCCCCTATCTAAAAGAACAAAAATGTTAGTAATGTCTACAGCAAAGGTAGGGTGGGGTCATAATTATTTTTTGTCTACAAGGATAGACAGTATTTTAGATTTTGAGGATTAAACGTCCTCTGCCTCAACTACTCAACCCTACTCTCACTGCGTGAGCAGCCACCACTGAGATCTAAGGCTGCAGCTGTGTTCCAACAAAACTTTATTTACAAAACCAGGCAGCCATCTAACCAGTCCCTGGGAATTTCTAAGTTCATACTAATACTACATCTGACAAGAAAATTCTACACAAGCGGTCAATTCTGTTTTAAATACACATTTTCTCATCTAGCAATTCCCAGGACAATTTGGCATGAGAAGACTGATAAGTTTGAAATCATGAAAAGTCTGCATTAAAGACTGATTGTAATAAAAAAATAATTTTTCACATCCATGCACATGATGCTTAGTACAGTCCCCACAGAGCATTAATTTATTATAAGACTATTTGTCTCTGAAATATTTAATGTGCGTAAGCTTTAAGAAAATACCTCCACAGCCATCTATTACAATCTACTTTAACAGCTGTTTTTTCCCCCATGCACTGAAATCATGTGCCCTCAGCCAATAAGAGAGACTATGGCAAACTGCTGTTGCCATTGTCCAGTGATCATTGTTGTATCATAAAGCATACATTTTCAACCAATGAGCTCTCTGTTACATTGGGAGTCTTGTGAGGTATTGTTAGCCTACGTTGATTTCTCTTTTTGGCACTCATTCTGTGTTTTGGGTAGTAATTCTGGCCCATGAATGACTGTAATGTTGGGCTCACAACACAAGGATGGGCTTTCACAGGCTCTTACTGTATTAGTCTGAGTAGTGGTCCCACAACTAGAAATGCACTGCCCCCAGTAAATAATTTATGTGTAATATAATAACTCAACCTAATATATTTTTTTTGAGTTTGTTTTGACAACAAGAACTCTTTGGGTCTGCTTCAATAAATCTTTAAAATGCAGTGTAACTTATTTCATTCATTAGTTTATATCTAAATATCTTGAAACTGTTTATTTTATAAAGTGGGTTTAATCTTTCCCTCTGAAATATTTTTAAACCATTCATTTCCGTCACAAACCCTGTAATACAAAAATTGTCTTTGAGCCAATCTGACTGCATCATGACCAATTCTAAATCAGTACCATTAAAATTAGAGCACCTACCAGCTAAACAGTGGCCTCTGTCTTAAACTCTTTGTAAAACTGCTACTTTTCTGTTTAAAAAAGATAGTAAAATTGTGTTCTTTTAAGTTTAGGTTTAAAACTGCAAAGGGAAATATGAAGCCAGTAAAGAAGATAGTCTGCTTTCAGGATGCAGTCTGTATTCCATTATGTGTTAGAGGTGGTTACCAAGGAGACCACTCAACTTCATCAGTTACCTTCTAGGATCAAGAATTGAGGGGGCTCTCAGGACATATTTGTAGAAATAAAGAAGGGCAGAAAGAAGGAGAGAAGGACAGGCTTCTCCTTTAGGACACGACATAGGAAAGGGTAATTTTAGGCATCATCATGGTTAGGCCATAGTACCCAGATAGTCAGACATTATTCTAGATGTTTCTGGGAAGGTGTTTTTCACATGCAATCAACATTTAAATCAGTAGACATTGAGTAAAAGAGATCATCTTCCCACACGGTGGGAATCATCATGTCAGGTGAAGGACCCGCCTGTTCAGAACAGAGAATTCAGCCAGCAAACTGCAGCGTCCAATCTGCCTGGTCCTCACTCCCACTACACTGCCTTTTCTGTCCAGTCTGCAACTGCAGCTTCCTGGGCCAGTCCTTGTGATCTGTTGGAGGGAAAGAGAACATGGGCCTAGTTTGTTAAGGTTCTAGGTGACATGCAAAGACCATGCAAACATGGGCAGTGACATCACCACTTTTGGGCTTCTGAGACAGTCAGTGGTGGAGGGAAACCTTTCCAGTGGCAAAATGTTGAGCAGTGTGCATGTTTATTTTGGTTGGAAGGAGAAATGGCCAGATATACAATTATATATTAATTTATGGCCTACAGCCAATAGTTTTTGGCTGGATGGTCAGGGACTTGGAAGAATACAATTGGAAAATTGATGACAAGAAGTCACGGGTGGGGGAAATGTGTGGATAGATCTCTCTGAACGGGTAACAGTGTGGACATTTGTGTCCTGTGTATTCGCACCAAGGTGTGAGCTTGACAGGAGGATTTCAGTATTCAAGTGGATGAGGATCCATCCTGTGGTTCTCAGTCAACGTCCTCTGCAACCACCTCTGTCATCATGCGATGGGCTCAATAAGTGGCCCTGCTGCCAGAGAAGAAGGTTGCATGTGGACTCAGCAACATAGACCTGCACCCATCAACGCTGATCTAGCTACAGCTTCTGCTGAGTACCCACTCTGCTAGCAGCAGAGACTGATACTGGGCATCTGATACAGTACTATTCCCGGCGGGCAACGATCAGCTACCTCATGGCAGGTTGCTAGTTCATATTGGACAATTTCAATCCTACGGGGCAGTGTACTGTGTTCTTATTAGAATGAACATATGCTATAGTTACGGAGGCTCCTTTCCCACATACAGTGCTTCAGCCGAAACTACCACCCACGGATTTACACAATGCCTCATCTACCATCCTGCCATCACACACAGCATTACTTCTGAACAAAAGACCTCAGTTTACAGCCAGTGAAGTATGGCAGTGGGCCCAAGCCATGGGAATCACTGGTCCTACTGTGTTTCCTCACATCCTGAAGCAGTCGACTTGAGAAAACCAGTAGAATGGGTTTTTGAGGACTCAGTCATAACACCATTAGGTACCTTGCAGTGCTGGGCAACGTTCTGAGGGAGGCCATACAGGCTCTGAATCAACACTTTTATATGGTGTTGTTTCTTCCAGTCAAGTGCTCAATAACTGAGGGTGAAAATAGGAACAGTGCTGCCCATTAGTGCTCTAGTGACACGCTAGTAATTTTTTTCCTTCCTTTCCCTATATCTTTATGTTCTGGCCTAGAGGTCTTATTTCCAAAGGGAGGAATTCTTCCTCCAGGAGGAAAAATGATTCTACTGAATTGGAAGTTAAGAACACTATCTGGTTGGGCCTGGGGGTGTAGCTCAGTGGCGTAAGTGCCTGCCTGGCAAGTGCGAGGTCATGAGTTTGATCCCCAGTACAAAAAAAAAAAATGTCTGGTCACTTTGGACTCATGTCTGCAAGTCAGCAAGCAAAGGGTTAGGGTTAGGATCTGTCTGGAATATAGGAGATCCTCCTTTAGGTGTCTCTTAGTATTGTCATGCCATGTCATTAAAGTTGATTGAAAATGATAACAATCCGATTCAGGAAGAACTGCTTATAACTCAGATACTACTGGAACAAAATTTTAGGTCACCCCATTGAGAAAATAGCTATGACCAGCTGAGATCCTTTATTTAAGTTACAGTGTAGCAAGGAATAGAGTAAATATCACCACCCCAGTTCTTTGTAACCTCTTTTGGGGAAAGGGCTAATGTTTGCAGTTGTATATAAGACAATTTTGTGTGTGTGTGTGTGTGTGTGTGTGTGTGTGTGTGTTTATACACCTATATATGCTACTGGTTCTTTTTTTCATGGAGAACTCTAACATAAATACAATATAAAGTCATATGAAGGCATGGTTATAAACCCATCCTATATGTCTATAAATGGTTGTTACTTGGAAGGAAAACTAGTGCAACTCTAACCTTGAGGACAAGGAAAGCTTCTGAGCATGGAGCAGTAAGCAATCTTAGGTATACTTCTCCTGGCAAGAGGCATCCAATGCCCCACAGATGGACCTCAGATTTTTATTAAAATAAGAAATAAGCCTGATGGTCTCAACCTTGCAGTGCGTAGGTGTGACTGTTAAGCATGATATAGCAACTTGAATAGACTAATAAATGCCTAGCCGATTAGCAAGGTACAGTTCTGGGTGTGTCTGTGGGTGACTGACAAGTAGGACAGCACGATGAAGGGGGAAGACCTGCCAGCTTCTGGATCTTCCAGCTCTCCAGCATGCAGACTCTCCTGTCGCTGACCCCATGGGCGTATCTAATATATTTTCCTGAACAGTTATACAAATACTTTCTCCTGATTCCGTTCCTCTAGAGAACCATAGCTAATACAGTAGGTAAGAGCAGAAAAGCCATTTGTGCTGGAATGTCTTCTTCATTAGTGAATCCTACCAGCCAGACAAGCAGATCCAATCTTAGTCCCTAAGAGCCAGGAGCTGTCAGAAAGTTACTGTGCTAGCCAGAGGATTGGACTAGAAGAATGAAGATTCTAAAGCCTGAAGAAAATGTTTTCTACAAAGCTCTAAGAATAAAACAAAGATTAAGCAATGATCGATAAGATATAAGGATGGGTGAGAAATGTAGCTAATGTACTTAGGTATATATTTTCTTTAGTAATTTGCTCTGTGGGGCTATCTTCTTTGCTTTTAATGTTTGTTATCTGTTTTAGTAAAGAGATCTCTCCTTTGTAAAAGAAATTATAATTAGGTTGTAAAAATAAATTAATCTTTCAACTAATCATACCTTTGGGAGATCTGGGTTTTTTAAAAAGACTATAAAGCTCTAATGTGAGAACTGTCACTTATTTGGCAGCCACTACTCCAATCACATGAAAAGTACTGGGAGGAGCTAAACAATCTTCACAGTGCTGAGCTTACACATTCAACCCATAAAGAGAAAGAAATAACAGAGAAACAAGCAATATGAAAATTTCCATATCTGTGTGAACTTCAAATACACTCCCCAGTCCCTCCCTGACACTGCCAAACATCGACAATAATTATAACAAAGCAACACAGAATTAAGAATTAAGAGGGGCTATATACGTGTACACATCCATCATGACGAATGCATTCATTATGTAACGCAAACATGTACTAATAATAGTTATCAGAAAAATTATAACAAAGTGGTATTAGAGGCATCGACAGTCTTAAACTTTCTCTTTCTATTTTTTGCTTATTTTATTTTTTGAGACAGGGTCTCACTATGTAGTCCAGGCTGGTCTTGAATTCACTGTGTAGCCCATGCTGGCTTTGAACTTGTGGTGATCCTCCTACCTCGGCCTCCCAAGTTCTGGGATTACAGGCGTATGCCACCAGTTGAACTTTTTCAAGTATGAGGACTTTTGTAATATTTTCAAAATATCTAGGGTTCCCCGATTGAATGGTAACTACATTTCAATATCATATACAAAAAATACTTGATGAAAGTTGTGAAGAATTTGCAGTTATTTTCAATGAATGTATAAATATTACTCATAAAGAACTGTGTATGTTGAGAACAGTAGTGCCTACACGTGTGAGTTCCATAATTAACCCAGTCTAGATGGGTACATGGGTTCACAAGATGCTTGCAATGAGTCCTTCATAGACTCAGGGCTCTTTGGCCATTGACTTAGACAAGGGTGTGAAGCCCCTCAATAATTTTTTTCCCTTAAAAACTGCATCTTAGACCAGCAAGATCCTCCCTCTGGTCCTATGGCTAACTAGCACCTCATACCTTGGTTACTTACCATGGCTCCACTGACACATTAACTGGACCTGTTGCTTTCACTCCATTCCCTTTCCCTATTCCAATGTACTTCACACATCACAGGCAGAGCCATCTTTTTCTAGATCTAGCTCTGACCAAGCCACTTCCTCATTCAAGCATCTCCATGGTTTCTCATCACTGAGAGCAGATTTCTCAGATTCATTTATGATCAGATTCATTTAGAGGGTTTGTCAAAATGCACATTATGGTGCTTGAGTCCCAGAGATGCTTGTTGTGACTGGGGTGGGGACTAAAGATGTGCAATTCTAACAAGTTTGTATGCAATGGTGATGGTGATGGGGTTGGACCAGGAACACCAATTTAAGAACTACTGCCTTAGAGTAGAAAATCCAGACTTCTAAGTATAACACAATAGGTTCTCCATAATCTGGACCCTGACATCTCTGAAATTCTGTTTCCTGCCTAGTTTGTTCCACTTCTCTTACCCAGTTGTCAAATGCCTATTCATGCAGAGTTTAAGAATCACCCCTTGCTCAGAGTATACCCCAGGCCAAATTAATCAATCTATCTTTCAGGTTCCCATTTACTTGGTGTACATTTCTGTGACAGTTAAGCTTGAGTGTATCAATTTGATCAATTTGGGAGCTTCTCAGGGGACTGGTAGAGCACACTAGAAAAGCTGACCAATACAGAAAATTGGTATGAGGGAAGTTGTTCCTTTTGACTATACCTGACCATGTACTTTAAAAACCTTTGAAACTGGTTTGTGGGACAAGTTTGAAAAAGTGTGAAGGTGCAGGATAGAGAATGCTGTAAGCTGAAGTTGATGGGTTATCTGGTCAGAGTTCAGAAAATTAAAATGGTGATAGAAATGTGAACACTGAAGTTCAGGCTCAGGAGGTTTCAGTGTGGGATGAGAACTTTACTGGCAATTGAATTAGAGGCCATTCATTTTACACTGGCCAAAAAAATTTATTGACATTTTTGCCCATGTCCTGAGACTTTGCAGGAGACTGTGACTAAGTGTGGTAGACAAATTAATCTGGCAGAGAAAATTGAAAGGACCCCCAATGTGCAGTCTGTAGCATGGGTACCTCTGGCTGTTTTTAGTCAGATTTATAGTGAGAATTAGAAGCAAAGAACAGAGCACACAATTTTGGAAAACTTAAATTTTGATGCAAAAGAAACCATATATAAGGTTGGAGCCGAAGAAAGAATGACTGTTGGGATTATCACCATTAAAAACAAACCAACTACTTTGTACAGGGACAAGAATAAAGAGATCTCAAAGATATCTCAGAAATCATCAAGACCCCACCCATCACAGGCTCAAAGGTACAAAAGTGTAAACCTTTTATTTGAGAAAAAGCCTTTGGGTCCCTTCCTTGAGGAGGACATCCTAGGGAACTGGTTCCCCAGGATTCATTTCACCATGCTTTGCCATCCTCTAAGTGCCATGCTCCAAGGAGGCCTGGTTACTGTTGCTGCTGACAGAAGACTTTGGTTTTATCCATGTGATGCTGGATATATGCAAAATGCAAGAGTTGTGGAGTCAGTGAGACTTCCATCCAGATTTCAAAGGAAGCCCTGGGAAGCCAGGCAAGGAGTCCCTGAGAAAGCAGGGTGTGAAACATTGGAAATGAAGCAAAGGTGCAGTGGAGTTTCCAGAAAGCTGGAGATGCCAGGAATGTGGAATGTCTGCTGAGGAAAGTTGCAGGCTGTGCTTAGAGGCAGCCCAAGAGAGAGACCACGTGACTTGCAATTGTGAGGCCATAGGGGTAGAGTTGCCTAAACCTCTTGGAACTCACATTTTACCACTGTGTTCCCTGGATGTCAGACATGAAGCTACAGGACTTAATGTTTGCCCTGAGGGGTTTGAGCCTTGCTTTGGTCCTATTCTATCCTTTTATCCCTCCCTTTTGAAATAGGAATGCTTACCCTGTGCCATCATACCTTGGAATTATGTTGTTTATTTTTACAGAGAGTCACAGCTAAGCAGTTGCCTTGAGTCTCAGAGGAGACATTGACTTGGACTTTTGAAAAATGTTGAAATAGTTGGGACTTTGAAGAAGAGATTATTGCATTTTTAGTTGTAAGTAAAACAGTTGTGTCATGTTAGGTAAAATTATTAACTTGTGTTTAATTGGGGACTAAGTATGGATTAAGTGGATGTGTTTACATATCAAGTTTTCAAGGGTTGGGATGTGACACTTAAGCTTGATCATGTCAACCTGATTGGCTTGGGAGACTTTACTAGTGATGCATATTTCTGGGTGTGTCTGGGTGGGTCAGAAAGGCATGACCCTGAATGGCTTACTTGGCCCCTTGCCTCTTCATCTCTGCAACTGCTTCCTTGCTCTTCCTTCCTTGCTTCCTAGTCACCGTGAACTAAGCATCTTTGCCATATATCACATATCATAATGTTCCTACCTCAGAGCCAGCCAAACATGTACTGAGTCCCTGAAACCATAAGCTAGATTAAACATTTTCCCCCTTAAATTGTGGTGTTGGGTATATATAATTTCTCACTTACAGTATATATTAGGTTATTTGTAATCATTTGTATACACATGTCTGTGTCACCTACTGAACTATATATCTCATGATGACAGGGACCTAGTCATTCATTTTAGTGTTTATATCAGTAGACTATAGTAGGTGCGCAGTAAGCATTTCTGTATGATTTTGAATCAACATAAATAGTAAAAGTGCAACTTCTAAGGCCACTTAGAAACTTCACCATCTTGCCTGACTTCTCTGGGATTAGATTGCTTTAGTGACTCAGAGTTCAAGATATTCCTTGCAGTAAAGAAAGTGATATGTAACCCCCTGCAGATACTTGTGCTCTTGACTTAACTGTTCATCAATAGATGGATAGATAAAGACAATGTGGTATTTACACCCTATTTCAGACAAAACAGGGCCAGACTTGCTGATGCATGCCTGTAATTCCACTACTTGGGAGGCTGAGGCAGGAGGACTGCCATGAGTTCAAAGACATGGAGATAAACACGAGTCATTTGTAGGAGAATGCAGGCACATTGAGATCATAATGTTAAGTGAAATAAATAAGACACTCAAGATTAAATATTTCATGATTTCTCTAATATGAAAAACACAAAATGTAAATAAAGACCAAAATAAAAGATAGATAATGGAATCTAGGAAGATAGATCTTTTTCAAATGGGGAAGGGATCAAGAGATGGATGGAGAGGGAAGGAGGGGAGGAAAATGGGGTGAAAAGAGGAATTAAGATGTGTTATATACATGTACCAACTCCACACAAGGAATATAAACATTATGGACTGCAAACATGTACTAATAAAAAAGGACATATTTACACATATGTGTCATGCAAGTAAGTAAAATTAAGAAACTTTCAAAATGTTTTTTGGAACTCAGGACTAACTAGAACAACAATAGCTGTGTTTCTTGTCTCTGAAACTCTGTGTTTTTCTGTGAAAATCAAAATGGTTCCCTGTTCGTGTCATCAATGCAGCACCAAGTCAAAGGCAATACTATTTCAGTTATCCATCCCAAATTCCTTTAACAAACACTGCCAAGAATCCCCATGTAACAGAATAACTGGGGTATGGCAATAAGAGAGGAGAATTTTTTACATCTTTAGGATTCTGCATAGTCCATGAGGTAAGTAGAAAAAAGAATATTGATGAAAACATCTGATAGGATTGCAAATAAAAAGTAGGTTCTGTGTACCAAGTCTTGGGATTATTTGTCATATGGTTGCTTGTGGAGCCATATCTGTAGAATCGAAAAGAGGCATCTTCAAATGTAACAACATTATATATACAGTTGATCATTTTATGATCGACTCTATACGAGGTGTATGGTGGATTAACTAATGGTCAACTTGTAACTCTCAGCTGAACTGAGTCAGCGTGGTTCTGGGTGGCCCACCTGAGGATCGTTACCGACAGCATAAAAGGAGAACTGGAGGGGAGGATGGCGTGCTGTTGATTCTGCTGGAGAAGCTTGTCAGGCTGGCTCTCCTGATATGAACTTAGCTGTTCTCATTGTCATCAGAAGAGCTTGGGTCCTTGCTGTCACTGAGGATGGTTGAGGTTCTCTTCAGGGGAGCTCTGGTCCTTACTTTGAGTGTCACTTTCTGGTTCCAGTGCAGATCTCTTAGCCTGGTAGCACAGATCCTTCACCCAGCTGGTTCAGACTTTCTAGCTTCCACCTTTTGGCCTTCCCAGTGCAGATCCTTGATGCAGACTTGCATGAGACATTGTGGTGGGCTCTAAGCCTCCAGCTGGACTCCTGGAGGACACTGCCATGGACTCTAGGACTTCAGCTGGACTTGTGCGGGACATTGCTGTGGGAATCAGGCCCTCAGATATTCTTTGGGTTTCTAGTGTGTGGACAGATCTCTTGCACTTTTCTGCATTTGACTTTCTGTGTGGACATTATAAAATAATCCTATAAATTATGTATCCTACATTAAATCTATTCCCTTGAAAACCTTGACTACAGCAAGGTGTATTTTGGTTTATTACTTATTATTTAAGGTTCTTAAATTATAGTTCCAGGAAAAGGTCTTATGATACCTAGTCTACAAATGCTATGATCTGCTAATTCTCTGTCTCTGTCTTTGTCTCTGTCTCTGTCTTTCTCTCTATCTCTGTTTCTCCCTCTCCCTCTCTCCTTTCCTCCTACTAATTTTCCTCTATTTTCTTCTGCTTGTTTCTTCCTCCTTTCCTTCCTACCTTCCTTCTTCTCTTTTCCTTTTAACTCCTGTCCTTTCATATATTCACACACATTTTTATATGTGCACACATCCTCCCCTTCTGACTTACATCTCTTGACTTCCATAAATGAATCTGTAAAAGGTTCCTTCTTATACTCTCATAATAACCCTCAAATTTTGCTCAGTCCTTAACTATCTGTCATTAGATCCTGTTCATCAGAACATATTCAGTGTTAAAAACCATTTTTCAGAAATCTTATTCATTTATTCAAAAAATATTTGAATGTCCTAGGTATTGGTGACACTCAAGTGAATTAAATAAATATTCTTGACCTAAATGAGCTTACTGTCTTGTGACTCTTAACTCAGTTAAACAAGTAACTCAAGTACATAATTACAGGGTACGACCGTCTTGAAAAAAGTCTTTCCTATGAGCTATGGGGGATTCAATTTTAAAAAGGAAATGTAGAAGTTTCCATGACTGACCCCAATTTTTCACCTGTCCTTGTATCCAAGGTCTTTGTTATATGATTGTTTCAGCTCTTGCGAGGAAAGGGGCTGAGTATGTTTCCTTACCCTGTGAGTCTGGTTTGGCCTTACAACCTGATTTGACCCATAGAAGGAGGCAAAGGTAATGTTATACCAGTCTTAAACCTAGGTCTCAAGAGGCCAAATGTGCTTATATTTGCCTATTTCACTTCCTCTATTCCTATGAGAAGAATCTGACCAGCCTAGACTGCTGATCTCAGGAAAGTACAAGGGGAGGCATGTAAAGCCCATCTGTTCCTGCTAGAGGGCCTGAGCTAACCCCAGGCTAATGCAGACCCTCTTGCCATCACATGGGTAGGCCAGGATTACATCATATGACCTAGCTGACCAATAGGTGCATGAACTCCAATAATGCATGATCACTGCTTCAAGCTATTGAGTTTGGCATAGATTGTTACACAGCAGTAACTGACAGAGGCAAGACATCTAAAACTTCTCTAAAAGAGTGACATTTGAACTGAGAGCTAGACACTAAGTAGACGTTAAATTAGGAATGAAGGGGAGAGTGTCCTGATGGAGAGAAAAGCATGTATAAAAGATTTCAGGTGAGAAAGAACTCAATGCAATAGAGTGATGGGAAGAAGCTCTACAATTTGGAGAAGAGAGTGAACTGAGAGAGAGAGCAGGGGCTAGGTCACGCATGACTCTTCGTATACTCCCTGAAGAGAAGCTGTTTAAGATTATACTGAAAAAAAAAATCGGACTCAAGACTATTTTGTGATGAACATTAAAATCACAGAATTGCCACTATTATTATTATTATTAACACAGAATTTTACTTTCTAATAGGGTAGCCACAATACAGACCCAAGTTTAAATTAATTAGAAAACAAAATAAAAATTCGGTTCCTCAGTTGCACTAATCTCATTTCAAATGTGGTTACCATATTAGCAAAGCAATTAACAATGCAATCACCAATGCAAACACAGATCATTTGCATTATCCCAGGAAGTTCTATTGGACAGAACATTCGTTTCTTATTGCTGCGTAACAAATCACGAGCTTAGCGATTAAAGCAATGAAAACTTATCATCTCACAGTTCCATCAGTCTGAAAATTTTTTTTTCTTTTTTTTACAGCACCGGGGATGGAACTCAGTCTGGAATCTTTTTTTTCTTTTTTTTTACGGCACTGGGGATTGAACTCACGACCTTGCAGCTTGCCAGGCAGGCGCTTAGACCGCTGAGCTAGATCCCCAGCCCTGTTTTTGAGACAGGGTCTCACTATGCCGTTCAGGCTGGCCTTAAGCTCACTTTGTAGCCCAGGCTGGTCTCGAACTCACAACGATCCTCCTGTCTCAGCCTCCTGAGTGCTGGGATTAAAGGCGTGAGCCACCACGCCCGGCTCAGTCTGGAATCTTGATGCAGGTTAACTGGGTCCTCTACTCAGGGTCCCACCAGGTTGGGGATCTCCTCTGAGGCTCAGGATCCTCTTCCAAGCTCACTGGTTGTTGGCAGAATTTATCTCCTTGCATCTGAATGACTAAGGGATGACTCGAAGCTCCTACAGGCTGCCCCTAAGTCCTCATCACATGAATTCCTCTTCTTACAACTGGAGAGGCAGAAACTCTTTGCTTCTTTACCTTGGGGCCAGCAGGAC
>RJWT010027675.1:0-15436 GCA_004365215.1 Cuniculus paca
AAAAAAAAAAAAAAAAAAAAAAAAGGAAGACAGGAGGCCCGTACTGTGCTAGTTCTACAGCGCGGAATCCCCAGGGCAGGGCAGGAACCTTGCAGAGCCACATGCTGTAGAGCCTGGGCCTTCGGATGATCTGACCACTGACCTGCCGGATTTCTTCCAGCACCAGTGTGAAGACCCAGAAGTAGAGGGTGACCTCAGGCCCTGACGGCCCCCGAGGAGGCGGCTTGAAGTCCATCAGCAGGACATAAGTAAACAGGAAGAGGAACGCGAAGTACATGACCACATTCCCCAGAAACACGGTCACTGGTGCACCCCAGAACTTCCGCCAGCGTGTGAGCAGGAAGGCAGCTCTTGGGCCTCGGCTTCCGTGAGCCCCGGGTACCTGCACTGGTACTTCCAGCCTGTGCCAGTGCAAAGGAGCAGAAGACGCTCTGTGATGAGGCAGGCACCGAGCTGTGGTGCCCCCCGGGGACCCGCCTCTGCCCCTAGAATTCTGCCTCCTGCTCCCTGTTGGTCCCTTACATCCTGCCTGGCCCCTTGGGCCCTTACCGGTGACCTGGACTGCACAGCAGGCTCTGCTCTGTGTCTAGGCTGTCCAGTTCCTGCAGGTCCTCCAGGCCTGTCCTTAGCGGGGCCTCCTCACTGTGACACAGAGGGATGCTCAGACCCTGGAAGGGTGACTCAGCCAGCAAAGGAAGTACGGACCTCTTGAAGGACAAGGGCCAATGTGGACATCAGGGAAGGGGGCCCCCAAGGATGCAAGACACAGGGAAGCATGGAGTCACTCTGGCACCTGGCCACTGCATACTCCAACCCACCTGAAGGTGATGAGGTTGGTGTAGATGAGAGCAGGACAGATGAAGGCACCCAGAAGCCGCAGGATGGGGGTACTTGTGGCCATGTCCCCCCACCAAATCTTGGTCAGGAAAGCCTAAAATTAAAAAAAAAAAACCCTGCTGGCCATCCTCCACCATAACTTTGCTCTGTGCCCTATGCCAGAGATGTGCTTCTCCCAGGCGCCTGGCAACATCAACTGCCTATCAAGGTCAGCTGGAGGGACCCTGCATCCTGGTGGGAAGGTGGGCGATAGGACCTCCTAGGAGCACAGATTTTGTTGCTGTTGTGAATCTTCAGTGAGCGCCATGGGGGCTTTAGGGGTCAAGAAGGGCCAGCCCCAGGGAATAACACCAGCTTGGAGACCTGACTGGGAAGAACGTGCCTGGGGAGGCAGGAGGAACCATCCACGCTGCACAGCCCCCCCAAGGCTGAGCCACAGGGGGAGCGGCAGGCTAAACAGATCAGCGGGGCCCCCACACTATCCTGGGGATTGGCCTAGGCTCTGCCTACCTGCCTAGTCCCTGAAGCACCCCTGGGCTTGCACCTCACCTGCACACCATCATGGGCAAAGAAGGCCTTGGTGTCTGCCTCGGTGGCCAGGTGCAGGCAGGTGGTCCTGCTCCAGCTGCGGTTCCTGCGCACCAGCAGTGCGAAGGCGCGGTCTGCACTGTTGCTGTAGCACTCGGAGAAGAGGTCTGCAGGGCCAGGCTGATGCCAGCTCCAGCCCCAGCTGGAACTTCTGCCCCAGCCGCCGCGTGGCACGTACCCTGGCCCCCATGGTATGGAGCCACTGACTGTCCCTTCCTGGCCTCCCAGGGCCCCTGCTTAACCTCTGTCCTCTCTGGTCTTCCCTCTCGCCTGTCAGGACTGTGGGACCTCCATTGCCCCGTATGCCTCCACGCTGTGACAGGGCCAGTGTGTGCTGGGAGGTGTGGGGCTGTGTTGTCTCCACCATGTGCCCTCCTGTTTAGGACTTCAAGACTGACCTCTACCCCAGGAGGAACCGTCCCACTGTCCTCTTTTGCAGGAGAGGTCACCAAGGTCACCCTGTGCCATACAGCTCTAACAGGTGGCCTGGAGGGAGCCAGGCCCCTTTGTCCCCTTCCCCACAGTGTCTCTGTCTGCGCACCCAGCCGTCACTTACCCAGGGCCAGCTGCTCATACTTGGCCTCCCGCATCGTGCGGGCTACTTCAGCCTCCGTCTCCAGGCGGGACATTTCCTTGAGGATTTTGCAGGCAGCCAGAGCAGCTGCCACCCCTTCCTGGCCCTGGAATATGAGCTCTCAGGGAGCCACCCACCTTGCCCTACCCTTCTCCAATACTCCCTCCCCAGGAGCTCGGGGAGTCCGGAATCAGCCCTGTGCTCACCATGGCCCAGAAGTAGGTGGCCATCTCATGGCGGTTCTGTAGCACAGCCCACAGGAACAGGTCCCTCCAGGGGTCCTTGCTTTTCTGGCTGAGATCCAGCAACCACTTCTGGCCCATGGGCCTCTTGGCTGGGCCCCTCTCCTGGAGGACATGGGTGTTGGCCTCCAGCTGGGAACCAGCCCCACCACACCAGGCCTGCCCTGCTCACCACTGTCCTCCGGCTAGCTGCCCAGCCATCCTGATAGAGGCCGCGGCAGGCATCCTGCAGGAAATCCTTGAGCACACGGGAGACCTCGTGCAGTGAGAAGGCAGGCGACCCGGCGGGCAGCTCCCGGGACTGCTGAGCACCCAGGCCAGCCAGCGCCAGGCGGCCCTCCTCAAGCTTGTGCTGCAGCAGGCGGAAGAGCAGGGTCTTGGGGGCCACGGTGCGGTAAAGCTGCTGCAGCCGCCCATAAGTCAGGAAGTCTGCCATGTTGGCGCCATTGTCCACGAAGAGGCGCACGAACTCTGGCTTATTGCTCACCAGGGCATCCATCATCACCTCCTCCAGATCACGGGACTGAGCTCATCCAGGGGAGACCAGATGGTGAGCAGGAGGGCAGAGGGGCAAGGTGGGAGAATCAGTCCTTCCCTGGGCACCCAGCCTGTCACTCATGGGTCAGGCACAGGGCAGCAGAGAACACTGGCTCTGTGCACCTGACACCGGAAGGGTGCACCTGACGTGCCTGTGAGCACTAAGGTTCACCATGACCTCCCTTGGGCTTTGGGCTTTCCTGTACCCCGGTGCCACCCACCCAGTCCTGTGTGCTGCACTAGCCTTGTCTTGACACTCCCATCTGGAAGACAGGCAGGCCAGAGGGGGCCTGGACAGCAGCCCCAGGACCAGTTGCCCCGCACTCTCAGTGCAGTCCCTGTTCGGGTGGCTACAATCAGGGCCAGGGAGGCACCTTCCACTCCACGTCCCCGCTGAAGATCTCAGTCTTGGCAATGTCCACACGGTCCCAGGCCACAGCCAGCTTGAGCTCATCCAGATAGTCCTGGGCCTCTTGGCTGTGACTCTTGCAGGCTACGGGCAGAGCGAGCAGCAACTGAAGGCCCGTGGAACCCTGGGCAAGGGCCGGAGCTTTGCATTGGGCGCCTCAGAGGGCTGGCAGTTGCTGCCTCTGAGTAGTAGTGAGCGGCACGAGACCGTAAGAACCCAGGAGCCAATGTGGGGCCCTGGGTCCTCTCGGAACAGGGTCCGGTGAAATGGAAGAGAGCCTCCCAGTAATGGGGCCTCCAGTACTGAACATCCAGGCCTTGAAGCTACATCCCGGCACTAAAGGTCCAGGAGCCCCTTCCACAGATGGGGTGGGGCAGTATGTTCCCGCAAGGTCATGGTTCTCCCACGGGAAAGAGTCAGGGCATGACCTGGCCCTGCAGGTCACTGGGGTGAGCCCAGCACCTAGGTGGGGCGCTGCCTCTAGGGACCACTGTCCCCTACAAGTGAAGCACACAGGCCTTTGTGCCCATGACAGTGAGCACACATCGAGCTCCCAGGCTGCCTATGGGAAGTAGGAGGATGTCTGCATGGGGGTCCCCAGGCCTCGCAGTTGGGCAGGAAGTCCCCGAACGCAGAACACCCTTTGCAGAGAGGACCCTCACCCCTGTGTGTCCCCACCCTTGCTTGGCACTGCCCATTCCAGGCTTGGGCCTGTGTGCCCTGCCCGAGGTTGCCCGAGTTCAGCCCCAGAGCACATTTGGCTCCAGTGGAAGCACGTGCATGACAATCAAATGTGCGTCAGCCGCAGGGCAGATAAACCCACTAGGATGGCCTCCCAGCCTTGAAAAGCAAGGAAACAAGCGGACATGGTGGTGCACGCCTGCGGCCCCGTACACGGGAGGTCAGGGCAGGAAGATCTGGAAAGTTCAAGGCCAATCTGGCTGTGTAGTGAGTTCAAGGCCAGCCTGGATCACACAGCAAGATATGAGACCCTGTCTCAAAAAACCAAAAAACAAAAAGGAAGGACACTGTGGTCACATTCTATAACACAGATGGACCTGAGGACAGCGTGATAAACAAAAGAAGCTGGACACCAGAGGTCTCATATTGCCACTCCATTTACACGAGCTGCTGCAGGTGGCCCGATTCATAGAGAAGTGGACAGGTGGTTGGCAGGGCTGGGGGAGTGGGAAATGACTGGTGTGGGCACAGGTTTCTTTGTGGGGTATTGAGAATATTCCAGAAATAGTACTAGCTCCACCACCCAGTGACACAGTGAGTAGATAGAAACCACTGAACTGACCACTTGCATGTTTTTAAATTATGGATATATATATATATATATATATATATATATATATATATCACGCATACAACTTCCCCAACACAGACTACCTCAGGAATTCGTGTGTTGTCCTCAGCTGGGAAGGGCAGGCCAGCGTCCACCGTGAACACCAGCCAGCACCCCAGCAGCTCTAAGCACTGCTGTCAAGGATCCCTCACCTTTCACCAGCGCCTTGAGGATGACGGTGTCCAAGTCCTCAGAGGCCTCCTGTTCGAAGTCATATACAGTGAGCAGGTGCGGGTGCGAGGTGATATGCTGCAGCTGAGGACAGCAGGGCAGCTGAGGACAGCGTCACGGTAGGGCGCAGAGCCCAGCAGAGTCCCAGATGGGTGGACATGCACCCTGTACCTGCTGGGTCCTGCTCACGACCACCCACAGACTAGGGGAGAGGCGCCTGCCCAAAGACCCTGCCCCTTGAGGGCCTGATGCAGGAGTACGGGGGCTTGGCAGCGGTAGGCACAGGGCTTGTGCCAGGTGGCAAGGGGCTGTGCAGAGACTGCACTGCCAGGGATTTGCTAAAGACTAGCCCCACCCCAGGAGAAGAGTTGAGGGACAGAGATGGCCAGAGGCCCCACCCCCACCCCTGGGATCACATACCAACTTGGTCCAATGCATGATGGCCTCCCAGGAGAAGTGCTCCCCTGGGAACTTTTCTCTCAACTGCTTTTCAGCCACCTGGGGCACCAGGAGATGGGGCTGGTTCACCAGGGCAGCAAGCACGTCAGCAATGCCCCCCGAGCCTGCCAGGATCAGCCAGGGGGCAGCCTGCTCCACAGCCCTGGACATCCTCTGAGTAGGCACGGAGGGCAGAGCAAACCTTGGTCAACACAGGTGACCTCCGGGTACACACATGGTGGTGTCCCCTTCTTGCCTTGTCCCAGGGTGCCCCATGGACCCACCACACCCTCCTGAGGGCTTCAGCCAGGCCCGCACCTCCTCGATGCCCCTACCTCCAGGGTGCTGGGGTCCCCATTGATCAGCAGGCAAAGAACAGGGATCTCAATACTGCCGGTGCCTGGGGACAAGCAGCCATGAGGTCTGCAGTGCTCAGCATGAACCAGGATAATGGGCAAGGAGCTGGGGGACCCTCCCGGTGAGGCGGGTGGCTACCCCGACCTCAAGGCCTCAAGCTGCCACATCTCTGGGCACAGCTGGTGAAAGATTTTTTTTCTAATAAAGGATGGGCTCTAAGATGAATATCAAAACCTCAGGGGCTGGGGATCAGGACCTCAGTTTTGCATCTACTCTATCTAAGATGGTCACTTAACAGCCAGCTCATGACGATTTCAACATCGAGAAACAGATAGTTCCTTTTGCCCCAGGTGACAGCATCACCCTGGATGGGGCTGTCAGGAGATGCACTCAATAGATCGAACAGTCAAGGGGACTGTTTCAGGTCTCCCAGCCTAGAGCTGGGGATGAACTTCTACCTGCAAAGCCCCCAGAGAAGTTTGGGCTTCCTGGGTCTTCTGTGTGGAGCAAGTTGCTAAACTTTCTGGAGAATTCTAGAGTCACTGGGAAACTGACCTTCTAGCAAGGACCCTTCTAATAAGGAAAGGTGCCTAGTGACTGAGGCTCGAGGATGAACTAATACTGGGCCAGCAGGGCTGGACATTCTACCCACATGTTGCTGGAACTGGACAATTTGGTTTCTCATTGGTAAAGCATGTCTTTTTTTTTTTTTTTTTTTTTTGCGGCATCAGGGATTGAATTCAGGACCTCGCACTTGCCAGGCAGGCCCTTAGGCCACTGAGCTAGATCCCTGGCCCCTTTGTTAAAGCACATCTTGCCAAGTTGGCCTTACCAAGGAATTGCACTTCTGCTTATTTATATTCTATACTATGCATACTTATTATAAACAATAATAGCTTGTGTTGTTAAATAGTTTTTTAAAAAATACCCTAGTATTTTCCTGGTAAATCCAGCCACAGAGGCACCCATCGCTGGGCAATGCTGCCCTCTGGTGGCAACATGCCTTAGGGCCAGCAGTGGGACACAAGCTTCTTAAAAACCACATTTCTTCTTGCCTCTCCCTTCTTCCCTCCCTCCCTTTCTTTCTTGTTTCTTGTCCCCCACCCCGCACCTCAGTACCCCATCCCCCACCTCAGTACTGGGTATCGAATCCAGTGCCTTCACACTGAACCACATCCCCAGCCCTTCCTTCCTTCTTTTCTTTTCTTTTCTTTTTTTTCTTTTCTTCTTTTTTTTTGGTACCGGGGATTGAACTCATGACCTTGCACTTGCCAGGCAGGCGCTTTGCCACTGAGCTATATCCCCTCTTTCTTTTTATTTTGAGACAGGATCTCCCTAAATTGCTCAGTGTCACAGCTTGGGTTCTAACTGAGATCCTTCTGCCTCTGCCTCCCAGAGTGCTGGGATTACAGGAATGCACCACCATCCCTGGCCTCTTTTTGCTTCTTAATGCCTCAGGCAGAGTCTACAACCAGAGCAGCCCCAGTGAAAACAGAGCTACGACCACCTTCTGGCAGGGATGTCCCTGACTAGTGAGGCCACTGCCCAGCTGTACCCCACTGTCAGCCCTGCCCATCAACTCCTCCTTTGAGGCCCCATGCAGCCCAGTCTTGATGCTTAGGCATGTGGTGGTGGGGACCTCCTGCGAGGAAGGCTCAGCTCCTTCTCCCCAGGGTCCCTCCCCACTGCTGCATGTCCACTGGGCCCCAGGCAGCTTCCCCAGCAGGTGGGGGCCTCACCCCCATAGCCCGTCCTCTGCTGGGAGATATGCTCCTCCAGCCTCAGCCGCAGCTCTGCCAGCTCATCCCCCTTCCCCGGAGTGTTTGGCTCCACCAGGATGAAGTGGGAGAGATTGCTGTCCAGGGGGCAGAGGGGGCCCTGGCTGCCACCATCGTCCGCAGGGTAGTGGATGGGAATGTCCTCCTGTGCCACGGGGGAGACAGACAAGACCGCACCTTCAGGAAGCAGTCCGGGCACTGTTGCAGGATGTCCCTGCCACACTGTGCGATGGGACCCGGGCGAGACTTCTGTCTCCCCACCCCGCAGGCAGAGGGAGGCTGGGCTGAGGGACAGGGCTCCCCTGGACAGACTGAACACAGAGACACCCAGGCCTGCAGAAGAGCCTCCGTAGACTCCTCTGTACCAGAGTCCTGACCTCAACTGGACCTGCTGGGGCCTCTACTTTGCTCTGTTGTAGATGGCCTTGGGGGCCCACTTCTCTAGCTGGAGTCCTGTGCCCTGGTCCCAATCCTGCAGGGCCCTGCCCACCCCGTAAACCCTAAGGGCAGGGACTGGCTTGTCCATCTCCCTCCCAGCCTCCCAGGCCCACTGAACCCCAGCAGTCACTGCATTGCGAGCCAGTCACTCACCTGGGCATCGTCCAGAAGCCGACGGTGCAGGACGCGGCCCAGCGAGGCAATGCCAATGGCCACCACGCGGACCTTGGTGGATGTGCTAGCCAGGGAATGGTCACGCACAGCCTGTCCGACATGCCGGGCCAGGCCCACGCGGAGGGCGCTGGTCAGGATCCAGGCACCTGCAAAGGTGGAGTGAGGGAAGGTTCATTGTGTCCTCCCCAGCTTCAGCAGATTGACCCTGAGCCCTTGGACCAATCATGGCCAAAGACCTGGGAGCAGTGGTCAGGTGCTTTGAAGCACTGGTGGGGAAACTGAGGCTCGGGAGGGCCAGGAGCCTGCCTAAGGCCACTGACCAGCTTGGGGCTGGCTAAGCGGTAGCTCCTCCCATTGGCCCGTAGGGTGTGTATTACCCCCACCCGCTACACTGTGGCTGCACACAACCTGGATACAGCAGGTCCCAGCTCTGACCCACACCCCTGCTGGACCAGGACTCTGGTTACAGAGCCCTCAGCCATGGCTGGTTGCAGCCATGACCATTTGAGCTGTGATCATTTCTGCAGTGAGGAATTTAGAGATCCCACGTCTTCCTCCTGAGCACTTATAGGCAGAGTTATCCTCTGAATAAAGCTCTGTGACTCGACTCTGACGTCAATGACCAGGGGACACGAGGGGCGATGCAGGCCCCACCCTGGGTGCACCTCGGGGCATTGGTGCAGGCAAGTGGCAGTGGAGGCCTCCCGCAGGCCTGTGGGCCCTGGGAGTGGAGAGGCAGCCCACAGCGGGGCAGGGCCCATATCTCATCTGCAGGATATCCCAAGAGCTGCTTCTGCAGTCCTGGGCGGCACCAAAAGGGGCCAAGGGTGGGAAATAACACGCAATGGCTGCAGAGGCTGGGTGGGGCCCCCAGGGGTCCATCTGTGCCCCAGGCGCAGCAGCGGGAGCCTCACCAGTGCTCTGAGCTGCCTTCACCAGCCCTTTGCGCAGAATGTCCCGCAGCCAGGCCTTCATGGGGAAGGGCCGCTCCTCGCCCACCAGGGACACTACCAGGTTGGGGGCTGGCAGATGCCACTTGGTGAGCAGCAGGTTGAAGAGCACAGAGGGAGCCACACTGCTGGGCACCTTCACAAACTGCGGAGGAGGGTGCAGAGGGGTCAGGTTGGGGGGCTGGAGGAGCTGAGGGCACAGGGGACCCCGGGTACTAAGGGAGGACACTGAGAGATGACGTGGGTAGGACAAGGAGGGAGATCCCTGAGGGCCTTTGGGGTACAGCAGGTCCTGCCTGGGCCTCCGTGTGGCCTGAAGACTGTCATCTGGGGGAAGTGTGGCTTCCTCTGTAGTCAAGAAGCAGGCAGAGGGACCTGGACACACCTGACCCTGGCGCCTCCCAGACCTCTCAGGTGGACCCTGAGGGTTCTGATTTTTGCTGGGGGGGTGGTAGGAGGCAACAGCCAGTGTCACTCCTGCTCCAAAACGCTGCCCATCTGGTCTGGGGGCTCTGAGCCTGGCCTGGGGGAAGTGACCCCGGGTGGGTGAGCGCTGGGTGTTCATGCTCAGGGCTTGAGGTGTGGCGAGGTCACTCAGGTGAGGCTGCCCCTACCTTGCCTCGCTTCTTCCCAGATCCTCCGAAGTCAACCTCACCCCGGCACAGGCCCGGCACCCGCCTGGGTGCAGCATCTGGGGGGCTTTCAGGAGAGGAGCCCTGGGCAGGCTGCATGGTGGCGTCTCTGCAAGAACATAGCCCTCTGAGGACAAAGAAACCAGACTCCCAGTCCTTCCTTCTTTCCTGGGCTACAGCTGCCTTGACAAGGGAAGCCCCCTCCCTGCCCCGTACAACACGCTGGCAGAGTTAGGGGCTCATGGCAACGTCCGGCCTGGTGGCAGTCCCTCCAGCTGGCCCCTGCTGCAGACCTCCTTATCAGGAGCATGGCTGGGACAGACAGATTCCTTCTCAGGTGAGGATGGGGGACAAGTTTGGGCCCCTTTGCCTGTCCTGACACACACCCAGGTATCTGGGCTCAGCCACACCAGTCAAAACTTCTCTGGAGGGTTTTCTTAGGGGTGTCCTAGAAACCCCCAAAGATTTAGTGTGGGAATAGCAGTCTTCTAGCTACAAAGCCCACTGCCCCACACTACTGTCACTCCCAGGCCAGAGATGAGGACCTGGGCGGGTGTGCAGTTGGATTTGCCCAACGCAGGTGCAGGGGCCTGGGGATGACTTGGGGGGCGCCCTCGCCGCCCAGAAACCCACCTGCCTCTTCTCACCGAGTCCTGGCCCAGCAGGTAGAAGAAGAAAAGGCTGCCTGGCGTCACCACTCACCTACTACCTGGTAAGGCCAGGCCCCTCTGCCCCATGCTAGGTCACTGCAGGCCTCTCTAGGCCCCCAGAACCTCCCTGGATGACTGCCCAGAGTCTGTGAGCCCAGGCCTGGGCACCAGTCAGCGTCCTGCCACCCTGCAGAAAGCTCGGCGTGAGAGAGCTCACTGGCTCCAGCCTGTCTCCTGGTGGCAGGTACCCAGCGTGGTGGGAGGACGCTGGCCATTGGCAGAGGTCTGGACCCATCCCAGCAGGGAACAGGCCTCAGACTCGCCAGGCACCCTGTCCCCCCTGGGCTGCCCTGCAGCTTCCCACTTCCCACCAGCTGGATCCCAGATCCACTGTGGCTTCCCAGGCCCCCGGGAGAGTGCTGGCCGGAGCTGGCCTTCGTTGAAACCTGTGATTCTTAAAGGAGGCCTATGGTGCACATGGGGCAGAGGGACAGGGAGAGGCGGTGACTTTAGGCACAACAGGGACATATTCCATGCCTCCCATGACTGCCATGGGGCAGGGACTAAGGCTGAGTCCTCCCTACTGTGCCTCTGGAGCCAGCACAGTTGCTGTGTCCCCACAAAGAACATGTCCCACAGGAAGCTAGCGCCCAATCCTAACCCTCGGTATTCGCGAACATGATCGGTTTTGGAAAAAGAGAGTCTTTGCAAATGTGATTAAAATAAATAAAGACAGCCGGGCATGGTGGTGCACGCCTCTAATCCCAGCACTTGGGAGGCTGAGGCAGGAGGACTCTGCAAGTTTGAGGCCAGCTGGGGCTACGTAGTGAGTTCAGAGGCAGCCTGAACTATATAGCGAGACTGTCTGAAAAAACAAAACAAAACAAGATAAAGATGACCCTGACTTGGTGGTGCATACCTGTAATCCCAGCACTCTGGGAGGCTAAGGCAAAATTGCAAGTTCAAACCCAGGTTGGGCAGTTTAGAGACTTGGTAAGACCCTGTCTCAAAATTTAAAAATAATAAAAAGGCTGGGGATGTACCTCACTGAGAAGGACTTGTGTTCAATCCCATACTGCAAAAAGAAAAAAAAAAAGTGGGGGCAATGTGGCCACAAGTCCAGGGGCACCTGAAGGCCCCGAAGATTCCTTCCTCTCCCTGCCCCGATCCTTCAGAGGAAGTGCAGCTCTGCTGAGCCCTGCTGGCCCCTTGATTAGGACTTCTGGCCTCCAGGACTATGGAAGCAAGTTCCCGTTGCGTTAAGCTACCCAGTTTGTGGTCCTGTGTGAGGCCAGCTGGAGGGCACTGATGTAGACAGTGACCCAGATGGGTCAGCTTGGCACTCAGCTTGGCATTTAGACCCTTTCCTAGCTCCTGCCCAGCATCCTCTTCTGATCTTGAGACTCTGTCTTCGCACTTTGCTGGGCTCTGTGCTGCCTGGGGCATTCTGCCCACTCCCCACCCCCAGAGGGGTAGCTTAGCCTCCAGGGTTGCAGAGGGATGGGATTGAAATGGCCTTTCTGAGCTGCAGAAGTGGCTTGGAGCAGATTCTGGCCAGCCCTGCTGAAGGGTGGGGGCCATGTACAGTGAACCCTTGACTTAGAACTCAATTCCTTCCGAGGGCTGATTGTAACTCAAGTTGTCAGTGGAAGGCTCAGGCTCCTCTACACAACAGTCTCTCTCCTGTACACAGGCCGATCCTTAGAAAGAGACATTGGCCCAGGATTTCTCAATTAATCTCATACGGGAAAAGATGTTGTAATGTTCCTTCCAGAACTCTTTAAGGGTTAAATCTGTATCTGAGACCACCTGGAGCACAAGCAGCCTGCATTCAGGTCATAACTGAAGACTTTGGTTGTAAATGAAAACTAAAATTCTGGTCATAACCCAAATTGTTCATATGTCAGGCCAGTCGTAACTCAAGAGTCTGCTGTATTCATGTCCACAGCTGCCTTAACAAAGGACCACACACTGGAGGCCTAATGCAGCAACATCTGATTTCCCACAGCTCTGAGGTAGAAGACCAAGGTCAAGGTGGGGTAGGGCTGCTCCCCTGCAAACGACAGGGCAAGGTCTGTCCTGCCTCCTCCAGCTACAGGGCTGCAGGCATCCCTTGGCTTGTGGCACATCACACCCATTACTGCCTCTGTAGTCACATGGTCTTCCCTCTGTGTCTCTGTGTCCTGCCCTGCCCTGCACTCTCCTCTCCTTTCTTCTCCTCTCCTCTCCTCTCTTCTCCTCTCCTCTCCTCTCCTCTCCTCTCCTCTCCTCTCCTCTCCTCTCCGCTAAGGACAGTGTTCACTTGACCAAAGCCACATCTTCTCTCAATCACATCTGCAAAGATCCTATTTCCAAACAAGGTCATGGTCTGAGGTTCCGGGTACACACTATTGTACTCTTAGCGTCCCTTTAGCTTGGTGAGAAGGGTCATTCTGTGCTCTCTGCTCCACGGCAGGGTGTGCACAGCTGGATGTGTCCCCTGGTCCAGGTTACGAAGCCTCAGCCTGGGAGACAGGACTGGACAGATGACAGGGATGTCCTCACCTGCTCCCCAAGCCTCAGCCTGGGAAAAGGCAGTGGGCAGCTTCACTTTCATAGAATCCTATGGGGCTCCCCTGGGTCCCCCACCCCCCAGCGAGCTCTTATCATCCTGGGGCTCAGCAGGGTCCCCTCTCAGATTCCCTGCAGGAGCAGCTCGTGGGAGGTGGGGATGGGCCATAAGTCCCACCCCTGTCACTTCTCACAGCCCAGGGCACTTCTTTCTTTGCTGCAGGACTGGAGGGCTGACCTGGGTCCTTGGAAGCTGCTGTGGAAGCCCAGTGGGGAGGACCAGTGCCCACAGAGTGGCTTCACTTTCCCTGGGACCATGACACACACCCTGCACCCACACCCCTCTCCTCAGCCAGGCGCCAAGGGGCAGCTGGGCAGGAGCCAAGCCCCAGGCAAATGTGGCCCCCAAGAAGGAGGTTATGCAAACAGCGGGGGATTTGCATGAGCAGGTGTCCAGGTCTTCAGTGCCCCTTCCCTGTGTGTTCCTGGAGGGGCGGGGAGCAGAGGGAAGCCAGGGGCCCTCGTTAGCCCTTGGCCAGTATCCCGTCCTGGATCCTGGAACTTCTGAGAGCAAAGCCAAAGCAGACCCCTGGGCCCTGGGCGGTGCTCCCAAAGGCCATCACAGAAATAGCTGGAACCGAACATGCTTTCCCCCATTCTCCTTGCAGTGGACGAGCCCACGGTGGGGCAGAGCCAGATGGCCAGCACAATTTGTCCCCCTCTCCAGCTATGACTTCTGGCAGGTTCCTCGGTCTCCCCGGGCCTCAGCCATGAGATGTGGGAAGATGAATGGTAACAAGGGACCGGAGAGGTTCCAGCGTGCAGCAGATACTAAGTCTGCATCCTGCCCCTTGGCCACTCAGTGAGGACCCTGGTCTCCCCAGACAGGCTGCGGTCATGCACGCAGTCGCAACCACACAACCCGACCTCCCCCCAGTGACCCCTCATCCCACCTCTGGCCCCTCCTGCCTCCCCCAGCTTCTGGGCAGACACTGTCCCTCGAGTCTGGGGTTCAAAGACGCCCTGCACCCAGACCCTCCCTAAAACCAGCAGCCCCTTCCCTCCCCCACCATGGGTCTGTCCCTCCACGGCCCAGGAAGGAGGGATTCTCCCTCTGTCAGAGATGAGGAATGAGGCGAGGATGTTGCCAAGGCCACACAGTCCTGGCCCAGCTCCCCTCCTGCCCACCCACCCTACCTGCCCAGCAGGAGGGGGGCATGTTCCTACCCCTGCTCCCCACCTGGAGGCCCTACCTGCCTGCTTTCTCCCTGGTGCGGCTGCTGGCCAAGGAGGGAGGAGCCGTCTACCCGCAGGCAGGCTGTCCGGAGCCCAGCACCTCACTCATCCTCCGCCTCCCCGCCCACTGTGCCTGGCACCCGGGGCAGCCAATGCCTCCCCAGGAAGCTGGTTGTGAACACACACAGGGCGCCACCTGACCACCGAGGGCCGACCTTCCTCTGCCTACTGGCACCCATGGCCCCAAGGCCACGCCCGTTTCTGAGAGGTGACCCTGTGTGGGGTGGCTGCCAGTCTACCTGGACCACTGCTATCCCTTTGTGGCCTAAGCCTGGGGTGGCCTGGGCTGCGTCTTGTGGTGTCATACCCTGAGCCTCAGTTTCCCTGGCAGGTGGGAATGGGAGCTGCCCCATGGCACATGGCCCACCTCTGGGCACTGAGCCTAGTTGTCCCAGGGGAATGGGGAGGAGCAGGGGCTGAACCCCACCGCTGCAGCATCAACCCCATCGTGGGTGTGTGGCCCCCTTGGGAAAGTGCATGACTGTGAGTGAGCATGGGTGACATCCAGTCACCGGCCAGGCAGCGGAGTGGGTGCTGTGTTCAGGCAGCACAGTGCACTGGGGGGCAGTCCATGCCTTCTGTGGCCCCAGCTGTGGGTTCCTGTCCTGCTCACCCCTGAGCTCCTCCACTAGAAGGCCTCCATTTCAGTCTGTAAAACAAGGGCCCTAGCCAGGTGTCGTGGCTCACGCCTGTAATCCCAGCACTCGGGAGGCTGAGACAGGCGGATCGTTGTGAGTTTGAGACCAGCCTGGGCTACAAAGTGAGCTCAAGGCCAGCCTGAATGGCATAGTGAGACCCTGTCTCCAAAAAAAACACCAGGGCTGGGGATCTAGCTCAGCGGCCTAAGCGCCTGCCCGGCAAGCGCAAGGTCCTGAGTTCAATCCCCGGTACCAAAAAAACCAAAACCAAACAAAACAAAAAAACACAAGGGCCCTAATAGCTGGTTTCTAGGAAGGGCGGAGACACTAAGGAAGAGCCTGGATGACACTTCCGTGGGTCTCTTCCTCAAGGAACCCCAAGATCCCGGGCCCAAGGCTTCCCTCACACTCGTTCCCCTAGGGGCGGGGACGGCGTCTAGGACCATGCATGGACACCAGAGGGCGCCCGAGGATCGCAGTGGACTGCGATGGCGGCTGAGGGCTCTGGTTACTTCGGCTGGAGCCGCCTTGGGCTGGGTTGAGTTCCGCTTGGCTCAGGCACAGCCAGCTGCATTCTGAGAGAAGAAATGCTGCCTGTCTGTGGTCCTTCGGTGGCCACAGGGCTGGTTGGGGGTCCAGAGCACATCGGGCTGCCCTCAAGGGGGCCTCTGAGGGGGCATCCATCTGCCGGCCTGGTGCAGAAGGGCGAGACCGCAACCCTGGGCACTGGGTTCACCAGGCCTCAGAAAATCACCCGAGCTCACCCTCTGTCCTCTCACCTCAGCTGGGGGCCTGTGGTTGCTGCCAGTGTCTGGAAAGTGAGGTG
>RJWT010027676.1:0-15434 GCA_004365215.1 Cuniculus paca
TCCTCAGAGTGGCCCAGCACTCTCCTCATCATTTCTTCCTGCCTCTCTCCTGTGTAACCTCTCGGTGCATAGCTGAGAACACGAGGGTACATTCCCAATGAGGCTCCTACTTTATTAGGAAGGAACCCAAGGCCGAGATATGTATTTTTTCTTTTTGAATGTTTTAGCCTGAACAATTTGATGCTGGTTGCATATACATAAATGTCCAGGTTACCTCAGAAGATGTTATTTGTCACTCAATTAAAATAAAGATGTCATCTTAAAGATGGATTTACAGAGTTGCCAGAACTTAATTTGTTCAAGTGGAGTAGGAGATCACTCCCGCTCAGCTCTGCACTGCTTCTGATTTAGGCTTTGTTCTTGCTATTTTATCTCATTGAGAAATACAAGCAATGAAGCATTCTGATTGCAGACTATGTTCAAATAAGATTTAAGAAATGGTTTCCAAAAACCCAATTATCAGCAGGAGAGAGTTTCTCCCTTCTCTTTGTTGTTTCCTCTACCCAAATTTACTTTGCAAAATTTTCATGAGCGAAAGAATATTTTCGGTTGGGGGATCATAAAGTAAAATTTCTTCTGTGATATTGGTGCTTGTGCTAGTTGCTCATAAGAGATTTACAGGAGAGCTTTGGAGATCTTGTCTGTAGTCCCATAGATTTACAGAGTCTTGTGGTTACCAGCAAGAGCACATTGCCCACAAAGTTTGTCTGTTCACTTTGGGACAGGAAACGACGTGTCTGTTTGGATGACTATGTGGAAGTATATTTAAATGTCCAAATCACAAAACTTTGGAGGGTTCATTTGGATTGTTTTAACTTTCTTATCTTCTATCCCCAAGCCCAACTCCACTGTCACTTGCCTTAAACAGTGCTGTGCTGTCCTGTAGATCCTACTCCCTTAAAGTGGACTACATGTGGCCATCAGTAGTAGTATATTTCTTACTGGAAATAGCTAATGATTACAAAATACTTCTCACTATTGATTATACAGGTAATTGACTCCGAGTATTTTTCTTAGCTATTTTTTTCTTTATATTGTTTTAAATGATAGAAAATCTATAGCTTTGAATATCACTTTTGCCTCCTTCAGTTACACGCTCCCTGCCAGAACCAGTCCCTGCTAACAGCTGGTGTTAGTGGCTTGTACATTGTTTTTGGCTACCATTTCTGACCTTCCCCTTTCATTTAATTTATTAGCATGCCTACTGGAAAACAGAAGGAAAAGTTTAGGATGATAGCTTTTGAATGCATATATTTTTGTGATTATTCAAACAGATTTGGTGGAGGCTGAAGAACTGTGCCCAATACAAATTCCAGCTCCTTTTGAGAGTTTTCAGTTAATTATAACAGGCCAATATTTCCCCATTACCATGGCTAACTCGTAGCTGACTGCCAAACAAATTGGTTTTACAGATAGCAACATCGGGTATCAGACTTTCAGAAAGATCGTTTTAAAGAGTTTCCTTGTGTTGTGTGCTAGGAGAAAGACCCAATTGGGAGAATATGAATGAGACGAAGAATCCAATGTGACACCAAAATGAAAGCCCATGTGCTGTGAGAAGCATTCAAATAATTTTTTAATGAACTGGTTCCTTTGACTTATTTTAAGATCTATATGTAGGGGAAATACAAGCATGACAGGAATAGAATAGATGGGAAAAAATTAAACAAGATTCTGCCCCATTAGTTATGACTGACAAGGAAAAGATAATAGCTGAAAAGTAAATGGAGTTTGTTAGCAGAAAGAGATAATGATGACAGAACTTTTACAAATATATCAAGGAAGGAACAGATACAAAGTTTCTAAAAGTTCAGCAATCCAAAGAGATGAGTGTAACATGAATGACTCTAAAATAGCTGTGATACTGGTTGGTGTTTTAATTCTGTCGTTGCTGAGAGAAACAGAGAAGGGAAGTTTAGATCACTAATGAATAATGAAGTAAATTGTGAACATGGCTTTGTAAAAATGCAGATAAGTGACTATCTGTACTTCAAAAATCTGAACTTAGAGCCACCAGCACATCTGGTTGACATGCCTTCTCTCCGGATATATGAGAAGCAGCTAATGTGTTACTAAACCACTTACGATGTGTAATCTTTATAAGACAATTTTGCTGATTGAACACAAATTAAATATCTAAATGCATTGAACTCTGGTGCTGCCAGTCTCAAAGAAGGGAAACAGGAAAACTAGAGTAGAAAATGTGGAGGGCTTGTACTCTCTGGTTGCATTCTTCAGGTTGACTCTCTCCCCTCAGGTGACTCAGAAAGCCAATGGTTGAAAAGAATTTTGCATGTCTTATCAAATGTGAATTCAAGTTAAAAAAATACGTGCATATTGTTCATCTCATTTTCTCTACACTTTCATTTACACAAAAGGAAAAGAGAAACCCAATTAGTTTACTAGGCTCATAGAAATAATATGATAGATTGTCTAGTCTACAAAACATGCATGTTTCCATAAAAGGATCTATTAAGATATGGAAGAAAAATAGATCTTGTATTTTATCAGTCTTCTAACTCCAGTAATATACTTTCTAAAAAGAGAAATAAATTTCTCGCTAAGGTTTAATTTATTGGTTAGCACTGGTAGCTTTATTTCAGACTCTTTCCCAAGAGGGAATGTTGGCAGAAGGTTGAACATTTGTTTGCTTTCAACATACTGCAACTTTTGTACAGCTAAACTTTTAAGCGGTTTTGTTGATATTATTTCATTTGCATCTCAGTCTTTAGAGAGTAAGTGAACTAAAAAGATTCTTATGAAGATCCACAGATAAAAATACAATAACAATGACGTAAGCACAACCAACCATCAGAAAAACCAGCAGAGCTGGCATTTTACCCACACCTAATATCAGTTCATGCCTAGCCACTTATGAGGTAAAAATGAATGACAATCTAATTGTTAATCTTAAATTACTTTCTCATTGCAAACGAAACACCTGACACCCACAACTGTAAGGAGGAAAGGTTTACTTTGGCTCACAGTTTGTAGAGGTTTCAGTCCCTAGTTGATTGGCTCCCAGGCTGGGTGGCACGGCAGAAGGGCATGGCAGAGGAGGCTGACTCATGGCATGGCAGCAGGAAGGAGAGAGATCAAAGGAGGAGGAGGGAGAGACCCCTCCAGGCTAGACTCCCAGACCCACCACCTGCAACCAGGCTTTGCCTCCCAACATCACACTGTGCTATAAACTCATTAGTGATCTAATCCACTGATGCAAATTACATCCCCAGGATCCAATCACTTCCCCAAACCCTCACCTATACGTGCATAAAGCTTCGGGGAACATCTAGATACAAATCATAACACTAAGCACTTAATTATTGGGTATAAACCTCTGAAATGATGAGAAATAAGGATCCTGAAATAAGGATGCCAATGCTAACCAATAAATTAAATCTTGGCTAGCAATTTATTTCTCTTTTTAGAAAATATATTATTAGTATCAGAAGAGTGATAAAACACAAGATCTATTTTTCTACCATATCTTAATAGATCCTTTCATGGAGACATACACATTTTATAGGGTTAACATGCAAAATTACATCATTAATAAAGATGTTAGCTATTGATAGTACACAGTCATGATTCACAGAATTTTTGTAAGCATTTTTATTTGCTTTATCTCGTCCTTTAAATTTTAAAAATTCTCAGGTATACAGTCTGCACGTAATTATCTACATTTTGGGAATGGTTACTAGAAATTTGTTGATATCCTAGAGAACTAAGAATGTCTGGAGGTCACTGGAGTGACAGTGTGTATTGAGAAGGGCTGCTGTACTTACTGATTCTTCAATCTCTGAAAGTTTAGGTGGGTTGAATGCCTTGCGTATTAGAAAGTATCATTTAGTCTCTTGGATTATTATTGTAGACAGTATTCTGATTTTCTGCAAGGGTTGCTTACTGTAGATGAGGGGCTGGTTTGTGTGCCAGGTTGCTGCAGGTTGAGAAGCAGAGTTTTATTTTCCTGTATTGTTTGGCCATTGTCTATCTGTATGTAGCCACTCCTCCATATCTATGAGTTCCATGTCAGAGGATACAACCAGCACAAATTGAAAATATTTGAAAATAAATTGCATCTGTACTGCACATGTAGAACTATTTTTATCATTGTTTCTTAAATAATAGGGTGTAATTACTACTTACATAGTATTTACATTGATTATAAGTAATCTGGAGATGATTTAAAGTATACAAGAGGGATGTCTGCAGGTTCTTTGCAAATATCACTCCATTTTATATATGGGATTTGAGCACTCACTGGTTTTGGTGTTTGGGGAGAACCTAGAAGCAGTGTCCAGTGGATAATGGGGGCGGACTGGATTTAGTATCTCAATGTCTATTTCACTTGAGGATCCTCCCTGTACCACTTTGCTTAAAAATGCCTTCTAGGATATTGCATTAATGCTTTCTGGTTTGACAGTGTGTTGCAAATTGTACAAAATGACTTTAAATAACTGGGAAGCTTCCCTTTTTACCTTTCGAAGGTTGTAAAATTAAGATAACAGCTGCATCACTGCCCTGGCTCCCGCTGGGTGTGGTTTAATTCTTTTCTCTCTGGCCTTGGGGGAATAGATCTGCAGCATCTCAGAAGGGAGAGGCTGGACTCAGAGGTCTGCCAGGTGCTAGCTAATGCTGGGCTTAAGTAGAAAAAAAAGTCCTCAAAATATCTGTATGTTTTACTCAGAGGTGCTCTTGTGCAACTATACAGATATTCATCCTGTATAAAGATTTTTTTTCATTTCTTTAGAAATAGAGATGAAAATTGCATTTTTAAAAAGAAAAATATTAACTTTAAATTATGTTAAAATCACTATGCAAGTTGGTTCCTAAAGATATACATATGAAAAATTTTAAAATGTAAAAGTGTTGAGTAATACATGCTCATCACAGGGAATTTGGAATAAACAGAAAAATGGTAACAAAAGGAAAAGGATCACCCAGAATCTTAAAACCCAAAGACACTGAGTGTTTTCTGGATATAAGGATTTAAAAGTGTTGTAGATAGAACAGGAATGTATCAGTTTTTTTTTTTGATCATGGTACATAGTTTTCCTCAATTTAAGAATAAAATTTTAAGATTAAAGTAGTACCACAGTAGAAAGAAATATTTTAAGAGAAGAGGCGCGTTTCTTTTTACTGAATTTCAAAAACTGCTCATATGTTTTTCGTTGGATTTGAGCTATTTAAAATAATCTAACAGATATTTGGTTATAAAACTGAAGGTTAATGAGTACTATATTTTTTCCCTCCACCTAGCCTTCTTATTTATGTATTGTGTTGATCTTTAACAGTAAAAAGTGAAAGTTAATCAATTAGCTAATTTGGCAGTTTATTTTTGAAATGCCTTAATTTGAAGAGATTAATTACATAATTATTTTATTGAATATATTTTTGAACTGCTTCTAAACTGATATGTATTGCAGTTTCCCAAACAAATATACCTATAGGTAATTTCAAACTAGAAATCTATTAACATAATTTAAAAATTTTATTTTGAATGATCTATAGAAAAGAATTACTACCTCAGAATTATTTTATATCTATAGGCACTTCAGTAAAAGTGCTTAATTCCTGTACATTTCTTTTTAAAAATTAGTTTAATTCTTGAGAAATCTGGTGAGTAAATCTAGAATGTGAAAAGTAAATCCTTCCTGGGTTTTAATTAGATATCAACTCTTCAACAATCATCAGTGTTTTGTGGTATATGATGAAATATAAGGTTAAGTCATTGCATTCAAATAATAATCTAGATGAAGGGAGAAAATTATAGAAACATAAAAAGTTAAATAATTTATTTGAATCTCCGGTTAATTGGAAATCAGGTCACAAGTAATACTATATAATTACCAAAATTTTAATCAAATTTTTGTGATGAGATGTAATCTAATAAAGAAAACTTAGAAATTGTTCCAAAGATTATCATGGAAAATGCCCTGTTTTCTCGTGGGCTAGGAAGCACGTTGGGGAGAATTACCAACAGAAATGGGGTTTTGATTCTGTCCGGTCTTCCCCAGTTGGCGGCTATGTGGAGAACTCATGAACTGAAGGCATAGCATTGAAATTTCCTGTGTGGAAAGGCCATGAAGAGTGTCCTGCCCAGCTCAATTTTTCATTCTACCAAGCTGTTGGATGCTTTCAAATGTCTAGTCTGGTGATTCTGAAAGGATGTTCCACACATAATCAGGAAAATAATCCCACAATCAGAACACTGATCATGAATGTTTTATGTTCTGCAGTTTCTTTAAGTCGGAACGTGAAGTGCCCAGGGTTTGTTGAATGGGTGATGACAGTGGTAGGCCATCTTCACAGAGACAGAGAATTTTGAGAGGAGTTATTGCATTTTAAGCAAAAAGGTCATGAAATTTATGCAACAAGGATATACAATCATAAAAGACAAATCTCATTTTCTCTGAGTATGCTGGTTTGAATCTTCTCAGAAGCAGGTGCCAAGACAGAATTAGATGTACTGGAGATATATTGGGGAAAATGCCTATGAAAGATTAAAAGGATAGGGAGTAGGTATTAGTAGAGACAGAATTGAATTTGCATTAAAAGTTTAACGCCTATCAAAGAAGATAAAAGATGAAAAGTAGATTGGTTTAGAAGGCCCAGAGTTTAACATACCTCTGAGAAAATCTCAACCAGGCCAGCACCAAATCAACCCTAAAAAAAGAAAAGAACACACTGGAAACACAAATAAACAAATTTAGCCAACTGTTGGATTATAAACTCTTAAGAATTTGGCCAGAGATATAGCTCAGTAGCACAGTGCCTGCCTGCCAAGGGCGAGGTCTTGAGTTCAATTCCTGGCACAAACAAACAAACAAAAATTTTATTGGAGAAATAAAGATTACAAAGGAAGACTTTAAAATAAGTAATTTTAACATTACTAAAATATAATCCACACACCGTAATTCATCATAAAACACTGTGAAACACATAAAACATTAACAAAGGAGCAATGCTAGAAGCAGCCAGAAAGAAAAGCTACATTATCTGACAGGAAATGAAACTTAATGAGCACTCTTCTTGAAAAAAGCAGTAAAAGAAATTCAAGAAAAGTATTCAAAGGTAAAGAACAAAATAAATACAAATATGACAATACACAAATGCGAATGGCTTAAACTTGATAGCTAAAAGTCAACAACTTTTTTGACTGCATGAAAAAATACCAAATGAGGTGCATATTGTTTGCAAATGACATATAAAACAGGATTTGGGAAAGCTGAATGGGAAGGAATGAAAGAAGATGTCACAGAAACGTCACAAGAATCTTTTTGTCTCTAATACTCGCTCGGGGTCTACTGTGGGATGGAGGTTGGCAAGCTCGTACTTTACCAGGAATGATAACACTTGATATTTTGTTTACTTATATTAGTGAACCCCAAATTTAACTCATTTATTTAGTATTAATTGAAATTGTACTGCACCTGTGTACTAGGTGAGGAAACACACAGATGAATAAAACCAACAAAAATTCCTACTCTCATTTATTCTAATTGTGCAGGCAGGGAAGGACAAATGATCAAGCGCCAAGCAAAGGAAAATATTTCAGGAGGTAATTTGTGCTAGGAAAAATTGTGAAATAATGTAAGGAGAGAAAGACAGACATTGGGAAGGCATGACTTTTGACTGGGCAGTAAAGGGAAGCTGTTAAAAATAAAATCAACATCTGAGCTGAAGCCCAAAGGAAAAGAAATAAGAAATATGAGTAGAGGGGGGAAATTTTTCAAAGCAGAGAGATTAGCCTATGCAAAGGCCTTGAAGTGAGTGTGTGCTTGCTGTGTTTTAGAACAGGGAGGGGGGCCAGGGCGATAGTGGAACGTATGATGGAGAAAGTGATGAGACATGGAGAAGAGGAGAAAGGAGGTGCAGATGCCGATGGCCATTGTAACGACTTTGGACTTTTTCCAGATGCAGTGGGAGGCCCAGGGTGAAGGCACGACATGATTTGACTTTTGTTTGCGAGTACTCACTTGAGTTGTGGTGTAGACTTTGGATGGTAAGGAGGGCATAGGATGCTCAGTGAAAACAAATTATGTGATTGGAAGCAGAGGGTAACTTAATAGTCCCAGTGTGGGCTGTAATATACTGTTCTCATTAATGGACTCATCAATAAACAAAAAGTTGATTAGAAATGATTTGAATGGTGCAAATAAGTTTTTTATAATAGAAATATATAGACTCTTGCAAGTCACTTCTTGGAAAATAAGTGAACAAATTTGAAAGAATCGGTAATTGACTGTCAGTAGACACAACCACAATATAGTCAAGAAATAAATTTGACAAAAAAAAAAGAATTGAGGGCAAGTTAAGAGCAAGATAGCAGGCTGGGAAGTAAAGGCTTTTGGCACAGTGCCGTCAGAATCCTCAGTGCTCCAGAGCAGCTGCCACAGGATCTGGATGTGCTGTCTTTGTGGTCCTCGTGGGTGGGATGATCTTTGCATGTTCTGTGCTTCTTGATGAGGTGTTCTTGTGAGGAATTCTGGCTCACTCCAGAAACTTCTTATAGCTCAATATAACTTGGGCAGATTATTCAAGGTAACACAAAGTTTGGAATTTCTAAATCCTTTAAGATTTTCTTTTGTTTCTTAAATTTCCCCCAAATCCACATCATCTTAGCTTTCTGAGAACAGCTAAGGTCAGCAAGTCCGCTGATCTCGTTCTGGCCGGGACATAGGGTCTGGGGTTCGGGGGATACAGTCCTGAGAGTAATGATGTGGCAAGACACAGGCCACTTGTGGGCCACCCTGCTGTAGGTGTCAAGGACCATAAATTAATCGTAAAAGAATCTGGAAATGTAGTCTTTCATCATGTCCTGACTATAGGAGTCATACATTGAAATGGAAAAAGTTAGAAAACTATAGAGTAAAAAGAAAAAAATAATCACCATTTATAATCCTAACATTATTGTCACATTTTGGTACATTTCTTCTTGAAATTTCTACATATATGAGTCATAAAATGAATAAAGTTTTTGGAAAGACTTATGCTCAATACACAGATTCTTATGCTATGCTACTTTTTTCCCATAATATAAACCCTTTAAATTCCTTATAAACACACTTTTCAACAATTGCATAATTTTCTGGCATATTTGTGGTCTTTAAACCTAACATTTTATACTGTTTTTAAATTTGTGTCCCTCTCTGAAGCTTTTTATTCTTCTTAATAAAAGAATACATTTGCTAGCTTTATTTATTTTTTGGTATCACATTTTCTAAAGTCAATGTGTTACATTTCTAGTTGTGATTTTTATTTTTATTTAATTTTGTTAAAAAAATAACTATAGATGTTCTGTGTCATTGTTTGATTGATCATTTTTTATGCCTACAACCTGTAATCTGAACAACTATTTCTAAGATAACAATATGAAACATATTAAGTGTTAATTTCCTAGATTTTTTGAAATTCTGGATCATTTCTATTTTTTTTCTGTTTTTCTGTTTTAAAATAAAAACAATTAAAAAAAGAAAAAAATTGTGAACACTTGAATTTGCAAAGGCAATATAACTTTGCTTTTGTGAAAGTATTCAATTTTTAATTTTCTTAACATAAACAAACTAACTCCTTATATATCCTGAGATTCAGGATCTTACTAACTTATGGACTTACCACAACTCTTAAGGAACAAAACTTATAATATCTGAGGAAGGCTAGGAAGCTAGAATTTCAGCTTCCCTTTGTGTTTCTATACATAGTAAAGATCACCCTTTTGAAAATGTCCCCAATGCTTCTAGATAAATGAATGTCTTTCACAAACATTAAAAAATAACAGAAACTACATTTTCATTTCAAATATTTACCTTCACAATGTCTAGCCCAAGCTCTGACATTTGTTTGTTGTAAAATTTTGGACAAGGGACTGTTCCTAATGTTCAGTTTTATTATGTGTAAAATAGGGGGTCATAATTGTATCTTTCTACAGGTTGTGGTGAAGGTTAAATATGTCATGCACAGTGGCTAGCCTGCCTCATTAAATTTAGATATTATTAATGCTACTATTGTGTTATTGATAGAAATATAATAAAATGGTACTTAACATTATGGATTTGGTAAAAGTAACTAGGTTCAAAGCTGGCCTGTTACTTACTAATTCTGTAGCCTTGAAAAGTTAGGTAACCTCTTATATCTCAGTTTTCTGGCTTGTAAAGGATGCATAATAATACCTACCCCATGGTATTGATTACTATTTTAGTATATATGGAAAGTACTAAGAACAGTATCTTTGCATTCTTTATTTGAAATTATTGCATTCTTTAAATGAAATAAAGTGCTTAATATACACTTTATGCAAAAACTTAATGAAGAAGTTATAGAAGAGGATTAAATCATTTCATTCTTATGTCCTTACAGTGTATTTCTTTTGCTCTGAAGTGTCCTGTAACCAGGAAAACCACAAGATCTAAGACTGCCAGCGGGAAAGGTCCTCAATTTGACCACTACCAAGGAGGCCCTTGGGGTTGGTGGGTGAAAGGCGATGCTTCAGCGCCACCAGCACCTGAGAATGGTCAGCTGACACCTACCCTTCGATTCCTCAGTACAGCCCAAGAGCAGGGGAAAGTACCACGAGCAGGAGGCTTTCGCTCTCTGTATGTTTATGGGACTGTTGCCATCATTTTAAGTGCAGAAAAGTGGCTGTGCATTAGAGAGATGGATTTGCTTTTAGAGATTCAATGTCTTAGACAGTCCCTAGGCAGAAAGGAGTTCACAAAGAAATAAAAACATCAACAATATTACACCATTCCTCCAGCACTGAGACTTTTTATAGAGTGAGCCAATAGGCTGGAAGACTTTTAAGCAAATGAAAACTATTTTGTCCAAGGCAAATGAGCAATTTGATTGCCTCCCTATGTTTTAGAAGTATTAAGAGATCTTCAAATGAGGTCCAAAGTGCAGCAAAATATAATCCTTCATCTTGGAAGGCAGCCATGCAATGGGATGACTGGATAAATATTACCATCTAGCATCATTTATATCAGGCTGCAGGGGAATGTGAGAAAGATTAGAGAGAGAGGTCTTGCCAAAATCTGAGGTTAAAGCCAAGAGAAGCTAGTTCTACTCAGGGCCCGTTGTTCCTCACTATAAGGCTTGAGTATGATTTAGTTTCATGACTTTTACGTTGAATAAGGGTAGGCAGAGTTAGTTTTAAATACCTAAAATTTGAAACGTGATAGCTTGCATGGCTACAAACACCCTTTCTGCCAGCCTTTTCTTCAACATATTTCCCTGCTCACAAATGACAGTCATTAAACATTTCTCACAGCAGAGGTGGTTGATTGCTAACAGTGAGACTGCGTCCTTCCATTAGGCTTTGACAGAGGACACAAACCATAATTCAGAACCTTGAATGTAAACCCGGAACAACTGAATAACTTAACAGATCCGAATGGGGCATAAACAATGAAGTGGTTTGGTCTCCCCAAAATGTCAGGTTCCACGGAAGAATGCTTTCTCTATTTGATCTGTCACCAGAGCTCTCAAAACATGACACTGCTTGAACATAATATACTTTGATGATAAACTAGATTAACTCTCCCAGTACAAGTGAAAGGCCACCTGTTGCCAGAATGGCCATATTCCTCGTTGGCTGTCTTGTAGCTGTCATCACTTCAATGCAATCTGCAGTCAACATGCTGGAATATAATGAATATGTCAGAAGTTGGAGGTCAGCCATCCAAGTACATGAAAACTTGGCTTGCCTACAGTGTCAGAATGGAGGCCTCCCCTATCATCTCATGCAAAGGATTTCTGCACCACTTGATTTGTTTGCACAGGGTTTGTTGCTGTTGGACGGGCGCGTTTCTGAGAAGCTTTTTGACAGCCCATTCAAATATTTTCAGTGTGGAAAAATGGAGCTTCCAGTTTCGAGCTCTTCAAATAATAGGTGCTGTGAAATCTGTGGTAGTTGTTGTTGGTGGGGTTCTGTTGTTGGTTTTTAGTGCAGAAACGTCCACAGAGACTGTTAGGAGTGTTTTGATTGGAGTAGAAAGGATTGCTTGGGAGATCAGAGCTACTGAAGAAATCTTAGCAGGGCTCAAGTCCTACATTTTCCTACCCACACATAACTTTTAGAGGTATTAGGTCAGTCAGCCACAAACTCTAGGAATAGGGAAATATAATATGGCACATTATATATATATTATAGGGTAAGTATTTATGGTATATGGGGCATATACGAATCAGTTTCCCAGGGCATGATACTGATGAGGGTGTTTTGTTTTCTCACGGGATGCCTGCCTATTCTTTCCTCTCTGCCTTAGACTCAAGTCTAACAGCATCAGGAAGAGCCCTCCAAAATCTTGCTCAGTCTCAGTAAAGAATCATGAGTGTGCCAGGTGGTGGTCCACACCTGTAATCCCAGCACTTCTGGAGGCTGAGGCAAAGAGGATTACAGATTCTCGCCCAGCCTGGGCGACTTGGCAAGAACTTGTCTCAAAATAAAACATTGAGAAAAGGGGGAGACTGGGGACATAGATCAGAGGTGCAAGTATCCCAGGTTCAACCCCCAATACTGAAGAGAAAAAAGAGTATAGTAGTTGATTGGTTGAAAATAAGATAGCTTAAAAGAGATCTTGTAACTAAATGTTAGCCCCAAACTCTGAAAGACCTACTCAGAATTCCATTCTTGGCTTTTGCTCAGGTGGAGTTTTTTGATCTTTGCTCTATTAACATTTCAGATGTGGTAATTCCTTGTTCTTGGGGAGGCCCTGTGAACTTTAGGACATTGAGCAGCCTCCCTGGTTTTTACGAGAGGCCAGTGGTAACTCCTGGCTGTGCCAATAAAAGTGTCTCCAGGTAGCTCAGATTGCCGAATGTTCCCTGGGTCCCGCTGTGGGGTAATATTCACCCCAGCTGAGAACTGCTGAATTAGAGGGACACCAGGATCCTGGAAGTATGTTGCATTGCAATGTCACAAAGAAGCAAATTATAAACCTATCCTCCCAAGTTTACTTTTCCAGTTTTAACATCTAATTGAAAAGGAGTGGGAGATTTATTGTCCTCTGTACCATAAGTCACATTCATATATCCTAAAAGTGGTGTCATTTAGCCAAGGATGAAACATCATCTACTGTTGGTGTTGGTAGTAGAACAACCATAGGAGGAGAGGGACAGTAGCTCTGATTTACTGAGGGATTTAGCACTGTGCTAAGTCACTTAGAGGTGTTACTTCATTTTTGATCCTTAATGAATGCAGAAGTTAGCTACATTCATCATACTCTTGTCAGATAAGCACACTGAAAATTGGAGCATTCAAAGCTCTTTCCCAAGTTTGTACTCTTAGTAAGTGGTAGACCTTATATTTAGAACTAGGATGTCCTCCCCAGGCCTGGATGTCAACCTATTTATATGCTGTTTTTCCCTATGGGGACCCGATCACTACAGTAGGAAACCGACTCCCCAAAATGAACTGCTACTGGTCCCCAAGAGCCAAAACTCGGCAGAGTTCTTTCTAGCACTTTCACATAATTTAGGACTCAATGAGTCACATCCTATAATCGTTTTATGAGAACAAAGTGGCAAATAGCTAATTTAAAATTATCCCTGTCAAAAGAAGATAAGAAAATTACGTGTGGGTTTGATAAAAAACATTTTATATCTCTTCTAAAACACTTGTTAAATTTTATCGAGCTGTGACCTTATAAACTGAGACCTACAGTGTAATGTACTGCAAGCTGCCTGCTCAGTAGGAATCCAGATCCCCACTCAATAGTCACTTTGTGTTAATTAACTTGATGTTTAATTTTTGCTATTTGTTTCCATGATCTCTAACATTTTTACATGTGTTGACAAGGAGAAATACTGAATTTTTTTTCTCTTGCTCTGCTGATAGAGGTTTAAAAACAAGCAAAATGGTGAAAAGTTAGGAAGATTGAACAAAATAAGAAAAGAAAAACAAAAACAAAAACAAAATGAAAACAGAGACATGAAGGTTTATGGAAGACCTGGAGCCAGAAGACCCAAATCAGCCCATAGCCTGGAGAATGAAGTCATAAATTTGCCATCATTTATGTTTCCTTAGTCTAATGCCAGAATTCCTTTCCCTTCTGTAGTTATTTGTTCTTTCAATCATCACTTTGGATTATCCTCATTTGTCCTACTGCCATTCCCCAAATTGAACATAAATTCACTACAATAAAAGTCGTTTCACTTAGTGCTTCCTCCCTTTTGGTCTGTGCATTAATCTATTTTCTCATTAGTAAATATTCTTTGTCTTACTGAGCCTAGTTGAAAAATCAGAGCAGGAAATGCATCAAGCAGAACATATAGATGACATAAAATACATAGAAGGGAAGGGCAGTGAGTTGTTATTGCTATATGTCACCAATTTCTTTTTAAGAACTATTTATCACGGAAAAATTTAAAATATTTACAAAAGTAGAAAGAATAGTAAGTGAAACCCATATACGATTTTTTTATATACTGTTGCTTACCACTTAGTTCCAAGAGCCATCAATCTATGTCTTATATTGTATTTATTATTTATTGAAAATAAATTAATTATTTCAAAATTTAGCAGATTAAAACACATGTATGTGTTATCTTACTGTTTCTGTCTGTGTTGGGCTGACTTTGATATTTTGGCTCTAGGTCTTCCACAAGCCTGCAGTCATCTCAAGACTCAGTTGGGAAGAATCTACTTCCTACTCTATTGTCTTAGTTACTTTCTTATTGCTGGGACAAAATATCCAACACTCACAAGTTAAAGGAGGAAAGGCTTACTTTAGCTCACAGTTTATTGAAGTTTCAGTCCATAGTTAGCTGGCACCAAGGCAGGGAAGCATGGCAGAAGGGCATGGCAGAGGAGAAGCAGTCCACAGTATGACAGGCAGGAAGCAGTGAGACTTCCATTGTCATCTTTTTATTCTGTCCAGGTTGTAAGTCTATTGGTTGGTGCCACCCACACCCAGGGTGGGGGAGGGGCTTCCCTTTTCAGTAAATCTATTATTCAAACTCAGAACTATGTTACATTGATCAATGGACTAATCCAGCATCATACACCCATGATCCAGTGTCATGTACCTGTGACTCAATCACTCCCCAAGTCCTCACCTATGAGCTCATGAGGCTTTGGGGGACATCTAGATATAAGTTATAGCACTTATTTAGGTGGTTGTTGACAGTATTCATAGTTGGTGAATATAATGATAACAAACCTAAAAGGAAAAGTACCTAAAGAAATTCCATCCTCTAGTGCTGTTTGGGAGATTGGAAGATTAGCACTTTCTTCTCACCCATGTGTTTTTTCTGGTTGACTATCTCACATTTCCTTACTACCAACCCTAGAAATTGTTAGCTACATCATGAACTTAATAACAGTTTTCCTGAAAAAAGTGAAGCACTTACATAATTTTATAATTATATATTACACAATTTCTTTTTCCCCTGACAGATACACATTCTTTGGTTCCTCAGTTTCAGCCAAAGTT
>RJWT010027677.1:0-15398 GCA_004365215.1 Cuniculus paca
AACTTACATATATAAGAAAAAACCTAAATGATAAATTAGGTTCAGAATAGCTATCAAATCTGACTTTTACAAAAGCTACTGACTCCCTTCATTTCTCAAAATCTCATTGTCTTTCGGAAAAGAACAGAAAATGAGATCTAAAACACATGCTCCTTAAAGCCAACATAGTCTTTTTCCCCTTACAAGTGGATGAATGAAAAACAGGGATACAAATCCCTTAGAAGTACATGCTGCAGTAACTGATGAACTACATCTTCCTACCCCCGTTCTTCCTTCAAAGCTGGACCATTAAGTCACAAAAATGATGGGAACATGTATGTGAACTTCTACACTAGTACTGGAGTTTGCAGATGGGATACTCATACCTGTGTTCTGACAGCTTACGTCATCCTCGGCTCCTTTCTCCGTTTCTGAGTTTCTCGGACAGCTCACTGCTTGTTTCAGTTTTTCCTCTGTATGTGAGGCACTGGCAGTGAACTTGCACATGTTTCCTTTTTCAGGTCCAAAAGAAGCCAGGCTGGCTTTCTGGAAGAAGGCGTGTTTCCTGTGGAAGTGCTGCTGAGCACTCTCGGGATTGTGAAAAGCTTTGGTGCAGATGCCACACTTGATTACATACTGCTGCTTCTCTTCGTCCTTCTCTGCTCTGTGCATCTGATGGACGTGAGTGTTCATGTCAACTAAACTTTGTGCTGTTGCTGAACACAAACTGCAGCGAAACCACAGTTTACCTTTATCTAACATGATCTGGAGACATCTACCATAATCTTCTTTTCTGTTGACTTTACAGATATAACTCTCATGGCAACCACAGGTTAACAGGTTACTGGTCTCTACAACTGAAAAATCCTCCTCAGTTTTAATCGAAGTTTCAGTTTTTTCTGACACAAACATGTAATCTATGCTGTGGTGTTCCTTATAATGATTTAGAAATGCTTCTTCCACATTAAAGATAAGATCACAAAGCCCACAGAAGAATTTAATCTTTATCTCATTGTCATGCTCATCCTGGCAATGTCGGTGCAATGTTTCTATCTTATGGAAAGTCTTCCTGCAGTGAGCACAGCTGTATCTGTGAAACTGGTGACTTGTCAGAGACATGCAATGCTGTTTTACACTCTCCTGGGAATCAAACATATCTTCACAAATTCGGCACTGCCATTTGCCCCTTGGGGGACTGTTTGTCAGACAATGATCGACAACAGTAACAGTAGAAGAAGGTTTGTTAGCAGTCAAATTACTCACCATAGAAGATGATGGTGAAGTTTCATCTTCTATCTCATCCACCTCATAAAAATATCTGTGCCCATTATGAAATTCAGTCACATGTGCCATGATAGTATCTTTCTTTCTTAACTCCTTCTTGCATGTCCGACACCAAAACAGAAAGTTATTCAAATGTGCCCCTCCATGAATCCGGCTCATGTGTAAACGGATAACCCCTGAATCTTCGCATACCTTTCCACAGACCACGCACTTGTAGCACATTGTGTTTGCCAAGAAAACATGCTTCTCTACTGCATCCTCACTTGGGAATCGCAAGCTGCACTCACAAAACCAAGTTTTAATGACTGACTTTTGCTTCTGGAAACAAAGCATCTCTTCATGGCTTTTGTCTTCTAAATTCATCTTCTTTTTGGGAACAATGCTGCAATCCTGAGAGCTAGATTGTTTAACAGACACAGCTCTTTTAAGTGATAAAATTTTTGGTTGATCTAACAGTAAATTCAAGTCAGAAGATTTATTCCCTTCACTGCTATGGCAATAAAGTAAGACTGCTTCTTCCACTGCGTTAATGACTCGGATTTTGTGTCCTGAATTCTGCTTGTGAGTTCGGGTGCTGGTTTCATCCACAAAAACTTGGTTGCAATTTGGACAATAACCTCTTAATAGGAACTTCTCTGCAACTTGAGTGATGGTTTTCTCAGCTATTGCTACAGGTCCAGCATTTCGACAACGAACCCTAAATTGGATTTAAAAAGAAAAACTTTTTAAAAGGTATTTTCTAAATATATGGTCTTTTTTTTGATAGGAATCTTTAAGAGACATAAATAAGCTCTATAAGATACTTTTAAATAAAGATGTAGGTGATTTAACTATATTGTATTATCTCAAATTATCTGAGTATCACTTATATTTTATTTCTAGTTCATATGGAAAAGGTTAAAACGAGAACTAAAAGGTTAAAAAATATTAAGGTAAACTTTAGAACATTAAAATCAGTATCAAGTACAGTGCTTGCTTGGCAAGCGTGAGGTCCTGAATTTGATTCCCGGTAAACCTCCTCCACCTAAAAATCAGTATCAAATGCATTGATTGAGGACCTTAGTACCTTATCAGACAAGCAAATTAAACACAGGAGTAATTAAACTGTATGGAGGAACACTGTAGTAAGCTTCTAGTCAATCTATTTATTCTGAAGAACAGACTAAGTTTATGTCATGAATATTCCATACCCATAAAGAGCAAGACTCAGTTGAGATCAGTCACTGAGCCCCAGGTTACAACCTGCTGTCTCTAAAATGTCTTTTCCTGAAATTGTGTATGAAATTATACAGTGAGTGGTGATTCCTTCTCATGGTCAAATAGTTTTTCATTGTATGGATATGCCACATTGTGTTTACTCATTTGTTGGTTCATGGACATTTGAGCTGCTCCTAATTACTGAGTATTATGACTAACATAGCTATAAGCAATGTAGAAGTCTTTTGTACAGACCAACATTTTCATTTTTCTTGCCTGTATTCCTAGCTCATATGTAATCATATGTTTAACTGCTTAAGGAAAGAAAGGATAAAATATTTTAACTAAATAAAAATGAAAGCCCATTTTATTAAAATCTGTAGCATTAGGACAGGGCAGTGCTCAGAAGGAACCCCTTTATGTGTATTTAATATTGCAAAAGAAGATCCAAAGTCAATCTAAGCTTCCACCTTAATAAGCTAGGAAAAGATAACCAAATTAAGCACAAAATGTAGCATGTTCCTGTTGGCTTGAACCACCAGTGATAAAAGGCACCCTGCAGCAAGACATGAATTACAGCCCCATCAAGATTGCCTGAAAGGGTAGAAATTAATGAGCTATGAAACGGGCAAACAATAAAAACTCATCAGAAAAAAGGATAAAAAAAATTATCAGTGAAATCGAATGCTGGTCGTTTAAAAAATAACAAAAATTTAAGATAAACAAACATAAAAAAGATACTTTTTAAAAAATGCAATAAAATATATTCCTGAAACAAAACTCAGCAAAGGTTTCTCAGAACACAGAAAGCCTACAAACTGCACTCAATGAGATTAAAAGGTTCTACTTATCAAGAGAGAAAATCACCAATTTAGGTATGAAAATCATAGAATGTACTTATACTCAGGTTTGTCTTTTGTGCGGCTATAACAAAATACCTGAAACAGTACTTTATCCAAAAGAGAGGTTCTGTGCAGCTTACAGCAGGGACATCCAAAACCAGGTGGTGCATCTAGCCAAGGTCTCCTGCTCCTTGGAGCACAGAGGGTGGCATTACAGACAGGAGCACTTGTGAGAGAGGAGGAAAGGGTTTTGTACCTCAACACACCCCCTTAGAGACCAGATGCACTCTAGAGAGACCACAGTGCCCCCGTGCGGCAGCACTGACGGCGAACAGGATTCCCCAGCTTGCTCCTCACCGTGCCAGTGCTCGCAGGCCTGCCACACAGAAATACCAGCACGCGTACCCACCGTGCTCTCAGCACACTTCTGGGGTGAGATCTATGCCAAACTACAGCACATACATTCCAGAAAGTCCTATAATCTCAACACAAATTTGACAAAGATTTGTATTTAGAATATGTAAAGAACTCCAATTCACCTTTTTTTTTTTTTTTTTTTTTTTGCTACTGGGAATCGAACTCACAAACTCACATTGGCCAGGCAGTCGCTATGCCACTGAGCTACATCTGCAGCACCTCCAATTCACTATTAAAGCAGCAAACAATCTAATTTTTAAAATAGATAAAACGTCTTAATACAGCTTTCTCAAACAAATATAAACAAATGGCCCATAAATATACAATATGCCCATCATTGTTGATCCAAAAAAACGCACTTGAGCCTGGTGCAATGGCGCACACTTACAATCTCAGCTATTTGGAAGGCTGAGGCAAAGGATTCCAAGTTCAAGCCCAGCATGGGCAACTTAATGAGACCCTGTCTCAAAATAAAATAAAAAGGGTTGAAGACATAGCTCAGTAGTAGGATACTAGACCAGCATACACAAAGCCCTAGTTTTGATCCTTAGTCACATACACACACACACACGAAAGAAGCGTATTAAAATCACACTGAGACACGAGAATAGCTAAAATGAAGTCTAGCAACACTAAATGATAACAAGGATAAAACTGGTACCTCGCTAATAAGCATGTATACATACCCCTATAAATATACACCTACTTTTAACCCAGCAATCCTACCTACTCCTACATGAGCCTTGAAACCTATGCTCACAAGACCTGTATGAAAGAAATGTTCACAGCAGCTTTATTCACAACAGCTATAAACTGTGAACAACCAAAACACCCAACAAGTTGCACTGTATTCACAAAAACAATTATTATTCACTAATAAACAGGAACAAGGTACTAAACAATAGGGATGAAGTGCAGATGTTACAAAACAGCAAACACGATTCCCTTTACATGCAGTTGTTGAGGTGATACAATCAGTGTAAAGATAAAAATTACCAGGACAGAGACTGCCGTGGGGGGTGGCTGGCCAGGGACACCGTGGAGCAATATGTATTACAGTAACTGTGTGGGCTAAACAGAAATAGCCACTTGTAAAAACTATCAAAAGTTAAAGTTTGTACACTTTGATGAATGTATACTTTAGCTCAAAAACAAAGAATCTTAAAAAATGAAGGAAGTCAGGAATACACACAAGTATAAATTAAAAAATAAAGGCATCCATACAATTCCGGAAGTCTGGGAGGCTGAGGTAGCAGGGTCTCAAGTTTGAGCCCCCCCTAAGCAACCTGGTGACTCAGCAAGGTCCTTCTTGTAAGAAAAATTCTAAAAGGCCTGGGGATGGATGCAGCTCAGTAAGCAGGCTCTAGGTTCAACCCCAGCACTATCGAAACTAACAAAACAGAGCTCGGTACAGCAGGGTTGGTAGTTAGCGAAGCTGCTGATGGCTGGGTGCACGGGTGTCCTTCACACTACTCTGTTTAGTTCATGCAGTTAAAGTGTTCTGTAATGAAAAATTAGGAGGCATAGCCAAAACTGACACTCAGTGAAATACCAGTTTGAGGACCAGCCTATTAGCCACTATATTCTGCTGCCACAGTTCGATTAAGAAAATTATCTTACCTGAAGGTTTGTGAGAACTGGGCCTATTTAAAACAAATGCAACTGTGTCACTTAGCATACAAACTTTTAGTATGTTTTGAGAGAGAAAGGGATAGAAAGAGATAGAACAGCATCAAAATGCAAACTACAGACTCTAGATCACAATTACACAAATTATTATAAAAAATTCACAGTCTTCAGGAAATTCTGATAACTGACTAGGTTTTTGATATTTAAAAATCTGCTTCTTAAGGTGTGATACTGGCATTACAGCTGTATGTTTTTTAAAAACGAACAGTCTTAAAGATATGTTGAAGTATTTACGGGTGAAACAACATCTAGAATTTGCTTCAAAATAACTTGCAGAAATAGCAGTAAGAATGTACATAACTGTCAGGTGCTGTTTAACCACTGAGGCTAAGGGAAGCATGGTGGGGCTCATTACACTGTTCCCCCTGCTCTGCTGACTGCTTAAAATCCTGCCCCTAAAGACAAAGAAAAATCATACTGGAATCCTTTCTGATCATTTGATACGTTCAGTCTTTCACTGAGACTGAATCTTCCAGACACAGATACATTCCACTCTGGTTAGCTTAAAGACAAAGTGCTGGTGAAACCTCTTTTCCCAACTCACGCACTCACGGAACACACAGGCTGAGAACTATCAGCTTCTCACATGAACAGCAACATCAACAGAGCCACTTTCCCTGTACCACTAACTTCCCTCTCACTACGCTAAACTTCACTAATTTCCAGGAAAATGTACACTCATTTTCAAAGGAGAGAAATGTGGAACATAAAAGTATGTATTGAATCTTCTTCTCTGGCAGGTGAACCAACTCACAGCCTAGGAGTGGACTTGTGCAAACCTGAAATGGGCAGTGAGCTCCATGTGGGAACGCAGTGTCTGGTGGCAGGCGACACACTTTACTTGAAAGGGTACATCTTTGCACAGAGAGATCAGAAGTTTCTTCGCAAAAGATGGAAATGGTATTGGATGTGCCATCCCCTTGTCATCTGAAAGAAGATAAACTATAACTTAAGTCATTCAAACGCAGACTGGCCCAACCTTTCTCCTCTTGCCCTTTCTCAACATCAGCTGAATTAAGTAAAAGAAGATTTTTTTATGTAATAAAAACCAAAAAGAAACTATTTTGTAGCCTTAAATATAAAGGGTGCCTTGTATACAAATTAAATTTGAATCTTAATTGCAGAGAAACACCCAACTTCCAGACATCAAAAATGTAACGAAAATATTATCCTGAGTAAATCTTCTCTTTCCAATTTTCTCTTCACTCCTAAATGTCAGTCTTACTGACAGGTAGAAATAAATACTGAATATCTTTTTTAAAAGAAATAAGGATTAAAGCTGGACATGATGGCACTCTCCTTGTTAACCCAGTTACTAAGGAGACTGAGGCACGAGGATACCAGGTTCAAGGCCAACCTGGCAACTCAGCGAGACTGCGTATCAAAACAAAACAAAAAGGGATGGGATGTAGTTCAGTGGTAGCGTGCTTGCCTAGCATGTGAGGGACTCTGGGTTCAATCTCCCAGTACCAAAAAAATAGTAAGTAAAACATAAATCTTGCACTTTTATGGTTACAGAATATGAGGATGAATAATTTCAAGAGTGATCTCATCAAAGTATGTTATGCATGTAGGAAACCCAGTTTTCTGTATACCAACCATGCACTATAAAAAAAGATGATCTGAGAAGTTTGCGAACTTAGCAAAGATTAAAGTGGCTTAGTAATTTTCAGCAGAAGTTACTAACATATCACCTGGTTTGAAACTCTGATGGAAATGATTCTTTCCAGACATGTGCTTCAAACAATCATCCTTGCTGCCAAAAAGGAGGAAGCAACTTGGACATGCGAAACACTGAATAATCTGAGGAGGAAGGCTGTTGCTGTGTCCATCATCTGCACTTTCCTACAATATAGGACAAAGCTTTATTATGGACTAAAATCAATACTTTTAAAAACAACTTTCAACTTTTCCTATTTATTTTTTACTTGGAAAATTCTTTTTTTTTTTTTTTTGTGGCACCAGGGATTGACCTCACGACCTTGTGCTTGCCAGGCAGGCGCTTAGACCGCTGAGCTAGATCCCCAGCCCTGGTGTTTTTGAGACAGGGTCTCACTGTGCCATTCAGGCTGGCCTTGAGCTCACTTTGTAGCCCAGGCTGGTCTCGAACTCACAACGATCCACCTGTCTCAGCCTCCCGAGTGCTGGGATTACAGGCGTGAGCCACCACACCCGGCTTGGAAAATTCTGTATCAACTAATACGAACATTTTTCTTCCCTCAGTATGAATTATGAAACTTTTATCATAAACAATGTACTGTATTAACATTTAAAATTTTCTCAAAACTGAATTAGAGCCATCTTTCTCTGACAATAAATACAAAGGAACATTTACTTTCTATGTATTTTTCATTTTACATACACACTCATGTATCATATTAATACATAAATTTGATCACAGTACATAAGTTTTTTCTAATTTTTTTGTTCTGTCCACTTCACTCTCCAATATAACTTGTTACAAATATAGCTAGGTGTGATGGCCCACACCTGCAATACCAGCACTTGGAAGACTGAGGCAGGAGGATTCTACAAGTCTGAGGACAACCTGGGCTACACACTGAGTTCAAGGCCAGCTTGAACTATGTAGAAATCCTTTCTCCAAAGAAAACTTTCTCTATGATTAATCATTTAAAAAGATATATAGAAACATGAAGAATGTCATTGCAAGTATTGTCATCTTACAGATTCTGCTACCTCTCAGTTTTCTCATTCTATAATAAATAATGAGAATTCCTAAAAATCTACTGGTATAGCTCTAATTTATACTTATCAGTTGGAAACCATTCATGGTACAGCTGGATCTATGAGTCAACCATTAGTTTCTAGGGCTGTTTTTATTTTGACCCTCCCCAAATATAATGATTATTGTAAGCATCTTTAAATATTACCTTTGCTATAAGTATATGAAAAAATGTTTAACTTCACTTGTCATTCAAGAGATACAAATTAAACAACACTAAGATTCCACATCATTCTAGAAAAAATGGTCATCAAGAAATCAACCACTAACAAATGCTGGAGGGGCAGAGGGAAAAAGGAACCCTTTTCCACTGTTGGTGGGAGTGTAGACTTGTGCTACCACTGTGCAAATCAGTATGGAGATCCCTCATTCAAACCAGAACTAGAGGTCCCATTCAACCCAGCGATTCTCCTTCTGGGTACTTTCCCAAAATCATTAAACATCTGGCCACAGCGATATATGCATACTCATGTTTGTAGCAGCACAGTCTGTAATAGCTAAATCTTAGAAAAAGCCCAAATGCCCACCACCTGATGAATGAAGATATGGTTTTTTTTTATACAGTGCAGTACTACTCTGCCATAAAAAAGGATAAACTTGAGACATTTCTAGATAAATGGATGCAACTTGAGACAATATTCTTAAGTGAAATAAATCAGATACACGTGTAAATACATTGTTTCTGTGGTGTGAGAAAAAATGTATAAATAAGGATCAAAATACACACTAGATATTGGGAAATGGGAAGAAAATGCTCCAATGAGAAGGGGAACAAGGGAGCAAAGAAAGGGAAAAGAAAGAAGGGACAAGAAAAAAATGGAAACAAAGCTTTCATAAATAAGGAAGGGAAGGGGGGTTTAAGGGGGAAGGTAGGGGAATGGGAAAAAAGCAGCAAAATGTATAATATACAGATACAAAGTCTCTAAGATGAACTCATCATTATGTGCATTTAAAATGTACCAGTAAAATAAAACTGCAAAATATATATACAAGCAAACACATTTGCTTACAGATTTTTTATTCTCATTATCAGAAGTAGCTCTTATAGGGCCACTACATTAAAAGACACTGTATGAATGCTTTTTTTTTTTTAGCTCTACCGATTCATGTATCCCCTAGCACTGAGTGTGCCTGGCAGCAACAACTACTATGAATCTTTTAATTTTTGCCAGTTAGCAGATGATATTATTTTAATTTCTATTTTCTGTTTATAATTGAGCATTTATCTGGAGATCTGGATGTGCTAAGTGATGTCTTATTCATATCCTTTAGCTTTATTTCTAATTGTTTTGTCCTGCTTCATCAATTTCTATCAGTCCTTTGTTACTGAAATTAATTTTCTAACACCCTTCAGTGTACAAATATTTTTATAGACATCTATTTTCATTTGGTTTATCATTACTTTTTAAAATTTTGAGACAGTCAAACAGGTATGCCTTTTCTAGCATCTAAGTTTCCAAATTTGGTTAACTGCCTTTTCTATCCTAAAATTAGAAATTAAAAAAGTTTGTAAGTATATTTATATGTGGGTGAGATTATAGATACAATTTAACTTGTTAATGATCTTTAGAGTAGTAACACTGAATTATATTGTGCCTTCCTAAATTAACACTAGGAATATAACAATAATTGCACAGTGTTTACAAGCTGTATGGGGGAAAGGCAAAGAGTGAGTATGGTGCGAACACCATACAGGACTCTGACATGTTTACCCACTTAATCCTTATAACAACCCCACGAGATGCCATCTTCATTACTTACAACTACCATCTCCCCTCTGACCCAAAGTACGTTGGGCCCTGAGAGAGACAAATCTACCATTCAAATCCAGATTTGTATCTTCGGTTGTCAAATCTATGCTCTTTTCATTACTTCCTCTCCTAACCCCTGTTCCTGTTTTGATAGATGCCACACAGAAAAAGAAAATGTCTGGGAAGACATTCTGAATTTCAATTAGACTGTTTTGAATAAGAGCAATAAAGACATTTTACTAACCACTCATTTATAAGATTTCTTCTACTTGATGAGCTTAAACTAAATAAAACAATTTTATTCAACTGAGAGTTACAAATGGATTAAAAATAAAGCCTGTTTAAATTATTTGCTCAGTAAAACCAAAAAGGAGATTCTACATAAAATTTTACTGAAATACACTTATTATGAAAGTATGGCATATTTGCAAATACTTTCACAAACTGGGAGAAGGAATAGAAAACAGAAAAATGACAGTTAACTTATTAGCAACCTAACTTATTAGAGACAATACAATTTCACATAAATTTGGATGTTTATTTACAGATGCATTACTCATAACAGTAACAAAAGAAGAATAATCCAAACATCCACCAAGGGATGAACTGATAAAATGTGGCTCACATCCATACACAAAGCAATAAAAAGAAATAAAGTTCTAACACATCCTATAATATGAGTAAACCTCAAAAACATGGTAAGTGAAAGAATCTAGTCACTAAGCTCACATGCTTGTTTGAGTCCACTGATATATGATGCTAGAACAGAGAAATCCATGGACAGAAAGTAGGTTAGTAGTCATCTAGAGCTGGGGACGGGGGCTAGTATAGGGGAAAAAAAAAGTCACCTTAGATGACACAATACTTTTAAAAACAAAGTGCAAGAGTTCCTACTGAGCAGAAAATTCACTGAGGTACACAGGAGCTTAAGAACAGTCACCACTACCAGCATAAAAAGGGGAAAAAGCAGGACACTGCCTAGTCATATTATACTCAACAGGCATCTTTAAGGTCACAAATCACTAACGACTTACTTCTCAATGCGTTACCCAAGGACTACTGGCTTTCGCATCATGTGGGAGCATATTAGAAATAGGAATCTAAGGCTCTGTCTCAGGCCAACTGAATCTGTGTTTTGCAAAACTCTTAAGTAATTCATGTGCACAATGTGCTTTAGAACAGCAGGCCTAGGGGGAAGAAATTGGAAATGAAAGAAAATGGGGAGGGAGAGGAGGAAAACAATACAAATTATGAATAAATTGACTTTTTCATTGGAGAACGCCATCTTTACAACACAGAATTCTTAGGTATGGAAAACAATGAGGCTTATGCCATCTTCCAGCGACCTCTTCTGGTTGATTTAAAACAATTAACAACCCAATGCAGACGACTTTCCTTTACAGTCTCATGACTAACTTATCAAAAAACATGCAAGGAGTATGTACTCAGGATTATGGGCCAGGCCCAAAGTGCCTTACAGGATACTATATCTTAACAACCTTCTATGCAAGTATAAGACCATGTCAGAGAAAGAAACTGAGCTCACAGGTTCAGTAACTCACCTGGAGCTTGCAGCTAATGAAAGTGACAGTGGAGCCATCAGTCTGTTTTGCTTCACCAACTGCTTCAAAGAAAGCTAAATGTCACAAGTCTACTTCTAGAGAGAAGCAAGAAAGGGCAAAATAGCCTGGAATGTGTGAGTCCCAGAAAGAAAGACGAAAGAAAGAAAGAAAGAAAGAAAGAAAGAAAGAAAGAAAGAAAGAAAGAAAGAAAGAAAGAGAGAGAGACAGAGAGAGAGAGAGAGAGAGACAGACAGACAGACAGACAGACAGACAGACAGAGAAGGAAGGAAGGAAGGAAGGAAGGAAGGAAGGAAGGAAGGAAGGAAGGAAAGAAAGAAAGAAAGAAAGAAAGAAAGAAAGAAAGAAAGAAAGAAGAAATTAATGAAATTTGGGGAACATGAATAAAAGAATTTTAAGGTTAATCTACCAATTCATATTAACAAAAGAAAAAAGATAAAAAAGCTCATTACACTAGAGAAAAACTTAAAAGCATGAAACAGGAAACATTCCCTGAAAGAACTCTAGTTCTGAAAAAGGGAGAGTTACTAGTGACCTATTTTACAAACACTAAAAAAATCAGGGAATGAAGTAATCTTATAGCATTCTTCCTTTCTTTCTCCAAACCTCCCATTACTCATGGCAATAGATACTCCTATCATTTCTTTTTTCAATATGTTTTTTGGCTTCACTTTAAGATCTTCATTCTACATATTACTACTTAAGTAAAACCTTTTCTTCAAAACAATTACTGCAAAAGTCACCGAATTGGTCTCCTACACCTATCTTTGAATCTTCTCTGAAATTACTGCCATCTAATATCTTTTCAGTGCCTTCCTCCCCTAAAAGGGAAGAAACTGGGTTCTACAACTGTATTTCCAACTCTGTGGTAGTCAGAGTTTGTGAGGGAATATTTAATACAGTTAAATCTAACTAATACAGTTAACTCTTAATACAGTTAAATCTAACTTAATAGATTTAATACAAGGGAATATTTTTAATACACATAATTTATAGGATTATTTTATAATAGCCAAAAAGTCAAATGGAGAGGAGTGCAAGAGATCTGCCCATGCACTAGAGACTCAAAGAATCCAGCTGGATCCATGGCAATGTCCTGCAAGAGTCCAGCTGAAGACCTAGAGCCCATAGCGTGTCCTCCATGCATCCAGCTGGAGGCCAAGAGCCCACAACAATGTCTCATGCATGTTCGTATCAAGGATCTGCACTGGGAAGGCCCAAAGGTCAGTAACGGAAGCTAGAAAGTCTGCACCAGTGGGATGAAGAATCTGTGCCAGCAGGCTAAGGGATCTGCACTGGAGCCAGGAAGTGTCTCTTAAGGTAAAAACCAGAGCTCCCCCAAAGAGAACTGTAGCCATCCTGAGCTACAGCGAGGATCCAAGCTCCTCTGATGATGAAACAGTTGAGTTCATATCAGGAAAACCAGTGTGACAAGCTTCTCTAGAAGGATCAGCAGCACCCCATCTCCCCCTCCAATTCTGATTTTATGCTCTTGGCAAGAATCCTCAGGTGGGTCCTCCAAACCCAGCACCATGCTGACTCAGTTCAGCTGGGTGTTACAAGTGGATCATTAGTTAATCCACCTCAAGCTCTAAATGTGTAATTATTTTCATCATGTCACTATTTTATAGCAGTGTTTCCTTTACAACGGTTCAGTAACAGCTCCTGCTTGCCAGCATCAAGTTTAAGATGATCCTGTGCCTCTGTATACAGTCAGGTTGGTCCGTGTGCTGGGAGTCCCCGAGATGGGTCTCAGTCTAGCAATTTACAGAACTCACAGGACAAAGTACAGAAGTGTAATCACAGCTACAACTCTCTACAATGAAAGTGTACAAAACAAAACTGACAGAGGGAAAGGACACACGAGGCCAAGTTCAGAGGAAACCAGATACAAGATTACAAGGGATCCTTCTTAGTGGAGGCACATAGGACAACATACTGAGAGAACACATGGTAATGGTCTACTGGGAAAGTATCAGATTCAGTGTTCAGGGCCTGGACTTGCAGCAGCCTCTGTCTATGTGCCAAAATTCAGAATCCACTAGGAAAGATGTTCAGCATAAGCCATGTTTGTACAGGTTAGACACAGCAAGCCACTCCTATAAAAAGAATGACAGGAACCACCCCCAAATCCAAGTTCTGGACACCACCCAAAGGCCAACACTGCAAGTAAGCTAGGAGAGGCATCGTGGGCCCTGCCACTTTTTCTCTGCGCCGCACACTTGCTACACTCACAGTCACTATCCTGCTAAGGCGCCTCCCACCTGATCCTAGCACTGAAAACTTTCCATTCCCACCCCTGGAGGATGTTCTTCCACCACACACTGTCAAGTTCTGATTCTTGTCCTTTATCTTTTTTTTTGGACTTTCTTATAACTCCGTCTTACTCTGTTTTACCATTAAGGTGCATTCATTCTGGAGCAGAAGCTGTCTGTGCACTCGAAAATAGATGCCTGCCTGTATAATAAAATCTGTTTCAAAAGTGCACATCTGTTCTGGGAATATTCTTTAGTACTGGGCAGGGAGTGAGAAAACCACAAAACTGAATTAGATATACTTGAGAGTGAATTCTCTGCTGTGAATCTACACAGAACCCTAGTTCTTCTCTACTTTAATCTTCATATACGGGTCTGGATATAAGCAATTCTGAAGACTTGATTTTTTATAAAACCTACTGATTTTTGGACATTAGTGCCTTATTATCTCAAAAGCTAAATATTTAGTCACTATCTACAACAAGTAGGTTTTATGCTGCCATAATTTTTAGTGTGATGTTTTAATGATACAAAAATTAAACAATATATCCAAAGGAAATATGTGTTGGTTACTTTTCTCTCCTTGCTGGGACAAAATACCTGACACCCAAAATGAAGGAAAGAAAGGTTTATTTAAGCTCACTGTTTGTGGAAATTTTAGTTCACAATTGGCTGGCTCCAAGGCAGGTTGGCATGGCATAGGGGCAACACTTCAAGGGAGCAGCCAGAGCAAAAGGGAGGCAGGGGAGGCAAGCCTCTTCTCCTCCCTTATATTGTACACAGGCCACCTCCTTCCCTCTTTTCAGGGCGGGTGTAGCACTCACAAAATCTCCTTGCCCTCCTCTTCACTGGATGAGGATATTTACAAAGTAAGGATCCTGGCTCCCTGTTGAGTCTCTCAGTTAAACTTCTAAACTTCTCAAGCTGACACAATGTATCAACCATAACAAAATATAAGCAATTCTGAAGATACAATTTTTTATAAAATCTACTGATTTTTGGACATTAGCACCTTAATATTTTAAAACCTAAATATTTATTTATTTTTGTTATTTATTTTTAAAGAGAATAGAAGAAAACAAAACAGAACAAAAAAACAAACAAACAAAAAAGAAAACAGAATAGAGTCAAACACAATACAGCATTTCAAAACAGAACAGAGAAAGCTATACAGGTCCTCAAAACATAACAATAGGAGATTAACTATGGTTACCCCAGTGTCTCTTGCTTTCCTCACAATGGTGGTTCATACATTTACAGACAATAAACTCAAACAAAACAAAGCAATACAAAACCAGATAAAAACAAAAGAGCACTATAGGCAATCACGTTGGCCAACAAGAAACCAGCGATGGCTACCGTAGTGTCCCATTTTTCGAAAGAGCTGCTCCTATTTTCTCACATATTGCAATCAAATTGTAGGAAAGGGACTTAAACCAATCAAATCAAAGAATAAAAGCATTGTTGGACTTCAGAACCTTTTTTCCATATTTATCGGGAATTTTCTATCTTATTGAGTCTTTCAGTTTCTTACACTAGGGAGACAATGCGGTGTTTACACATGTGGGTTTGGTTTATTTCACTTATGAGTATGGTCTCAAGTTGCATCCATTTACCTATAAAAGCCTCAAGGTGATCATTTTTTATAGCTGAATAGTACT